>SNQN01010622.1:0-16341 GCA_008642245.1 Bassia scoparia | reverse complement strand
TCACACTTTCTTCCTGATAAAAATAAAGCAACCCAACACACACAAAATAGCAATAATCCAATTTATATCTAAATAACATAATAAATATGAATTGTAAAAAAATCAATTAATCACCTGGAAATAAATGATTTGTTGTGAGTTGCAACTCAGCTTGAATATTGTCGTATTTGGGTTGTAATGAATATGAGAATTAGACACAATGTCTCAATTATATATATAAAATTATCTTTAGATTAAAGAGGATTAAAGAAGGTATATGCTTTATTAAATTGTTTGATATTGATGATCAGATGCTCCTAGAAGCAGTTAGAAGAATTGCTACATACTTAATAAATAGTTACCCAAATTGTATACTAAATATATTATTTTGTGTCCACTTTCTAGAAAAAATTATTGACTAAAGTATGATTAGTTTTGCCAACGTGGTAAACAGGGAAATGAGTGTCAGATATTCTGATGATATCAATCTTAGCTAAGTTATAACAAAAATCAAAATCATCCTCATTTTCTTTAAAAATAAAGAAGGGATGTGATTAGATGTTCTTTATTCCTTTATTTTTTTTGTAGGACAAAGTTGTGGGCTGATTGATGAAGAGATGGGATGTGGTTGTATTGTTGTAACCCCCATCCTTCCAGAGTCCCCACAAGGTTCGAATCTCTTCGTAGTATCACTTCTTGACTAAGTCTTATTGATAGACTATATATAACATGTTTGTGGACCTTAACCAAAAGTTTAAAATGACGGTTGAGGTGCGACTCGCAAATATGTTATAACTCCATTCGTTTCATGAAATTCTTACTACTTTCATTATTGGACGTTTTTAAAAATTTCTACCACACCACTTTCCATTTAAGAAACATTATATATAATATTTTTTTAAATGTGGTGGTCCACTATGTGAAACCCATCATACCAGTAGTAATACACTCACGGGGCATTTGGCATGAGGGATTATGAAGTGGAAATAGGATTATTATCCCAAGTTTCTTAATTCAATGTTTGGTAGATGAGAATTAGGTTTGAAAATGAGAATGAGAATGAGATTATTTAATTTCAGCTCTTATTCCCATGTTTTATTACCTAGGGAGAGTAATAAAATGGTGAGAATGAGATTATTTGATAAAAAGACTAAACTATTCATCATTTTAATTGATATTATACTTTACCCTACTTATTAAAGGGTAAAATTGGTAAACTTCTTTATTATCCCTACGTAATCCCACATACAAATATGAGATTTCAAATTTTATTAAATTTATTCCCACTAACATGCCAAACAAGGGATTGAGAATTTTTTTACGAATTCTCACTTTTAATTCCCATTTCCCAATCCACCTTATATTCCCCAAATTCTCATTTTCACATGTCAAATGTCCCATCATGTGTATTAAACAATACGATCTTTTTTTTGTTTCTCTTTCCGATCAAAAATCACTTTTTTAAACCCCACTTCTCATTTTATATTATTTTTCATATTTTAGACTTAAATAATAATATATGAATACATTTTTCATGGAACGGAGAGGTATATACTCTATCACATAGCGTAGGTTTGTAGGCCAAATAATATATGACCAATTTGCTCTCGAGAGCACATAAAAACTAGCGATATACTCTTATAGTGGTACCGATTATAATCTAATAATTTTGTGGCATAATTGTTGAAGATAGATTCCAGCAAATAACACATGTAAGTGTTTCACATTACAAAAAATTAAGAGTTGAAACTACAATACTAGGACTACTTGTCATCTGATTTTGATGTAGAACCTCCTTTTGACTTGTAAAGTAGATACTCGTAGCGGGTGCGACCCAATTAAACCCGTTTGTCAAGGTATCCAAATCCAGGTTGAATAGAGTTAAAGATAACTCACATGTGGGGGAGTGTTGATCCCGTGTTAAATTTACACGTGACTCAGTTGTGAGTGGAAGTGGTGTTCCACATTGAATAAAGTGAAGAAATGGATTGGAGTGGTATGAACCGATGCGTATCCCATGACATTGAAGAATTGAGAAAGTTGTATCCACTTTATAAGCTATGGGACTACTCCCTCATTATCATATGATTTTGAGGTGGAACCTCTTTGGACTTGTAAAATGGACACTCGTGACGGGTGCAAACACAGACCCGTTTGTCAATAATGATATATAATCTCTAAAAATGTATGAAAATTGAAGAATTCTTTCTATCATTGTGAACATTAAAACTTTGTAATTGGTTAAATGCTTTACTAATTGTCAAATATACACACTGCTTACGAATATCAAATCTTTTGTCAAAACTTGTTGAATTATAAAGAAAATCAATTTAGCTTTTTAAATATTCCAAAATCGCATTTAAACATGTTTTTTTAAGTGGCTAATGGTTTCTATTTCTTTTCTTATATGGTAGGATAAAACAATAGTCTAAGGCACCAACATACTTCTTTGGTGTTCATGGTATAAGGATTGATGTAGCCTGAAGGGTTGTATATTTCTGAAATTTATACTCTGTAATAAGTAAAAATATATATAATAAAAAAAAAGAAAATGTCGATCAATATTTAATTGATGACTTAATATTTTCAAATGCAACTTTAACACTATGTGCCATGCCTAGCCTATGGAAATAACTATTAGAGACTAATTTATACACCAAACAAATGAAACATAAATAGTAGTGTTTAACAAATAATATGTAGATAGTTAGTGGCGGAAAGTTGCTACTTTTAGTCATTTTGGAGTATTCATGATGACCTAAAAACAAAATAGTAGTTTTGCCTACATATTAAACTCAATCAAAAAAACATATATAATGAGCATGTTTGATTTAACTCATCCATATCCATTAAAAAACTTTAGTGTTTGGAAAAAGCTGCCAATCAAGATGGTAGTTGGTCCTAATTATCGTGATTAAAGTTGAACCAATCTCTAATGAACACATCATGCAAACATTAGGTTTACAGTTGTGTTGACATACGACAGCAAGTGAGCAAGTTCTGTTGGCCAAAAATTTGTGCGTGAATACCCTCCTATGTGCTACGTTACGCACAAAGTCACAACTAACAAGATATTAGTGGTGGTTGTTTGTTTGTTGTTGTTGGGTGCTTTACTGCTTGAATTAGAGGTCAAGTTAATCAGTGTGTTAATTCTCCCTTATCTGTTCTTATCCTGTTCAAACACTGTCACATAAGTTGTTTAAAGATACAGTAATATGAAATTCTATAATTTATATTAATGTTAAGATTCAAATTTCAAGTGATAAGAATTTGAGCTGAGCTGAGCTGAGGTTTCGTAAAGTAATCGTCATGGATATGCAGTTGGTGTAGTTGAATCAAACACTAACTTAGAAAAGAACATTTGTTGTAATGATGAACAAGGTGTGCGTGGCTTGCCCACGTTTTTATTTCTGCTTAGTATTTTTAATTTTATTTCTTTATTTCCTTTGTATGAGGTTCACCGTCGTCAATAGCATAAAAAAACAAAAGAACAATTGTTTGGGCGATACATATTTACGGCTCATTCGATATTGTTGTGTATTTTTGGTTTTGTTCTTTTAAAAGTCATATGAAATATATCATATAAACGTAGAAATTACTTAGACTTGTTACAAACACATTATTTGGAGTATCGACAATTGAAAAATCCAAAAATTTTCATGGTTTGGTCCTAATATGCCGACAATTGGTCGATCAAGTTGGTATTGGTCGCGATCATTAATATCAGGTTAATTTCATCATTTTATCAAGGTCGATCATTTCTTTTTTCGTATCGGGTCGAATTCTTTGTTCATGAATAAAAAAAAAACTTCAATACAGGTTGATGAGTTTTTAAAAGGTTCCTTTTTTCTTTCGAATTTCAACAGAAAGATAGACCAAATAATTGGGCGGTTTATTAAAGAGTTAAAAAATACATAAAATAACTAAATTTAACTAGAGAAAATTAGATTTTTTTTAGTGTGTGGAGAAGTTACAAAGATGGGAAGTTGTTATAACATAGCGTAGGGATTGTGTTGGGCAATAATATATATCTTGGACGTTCCAATTGAGTTCGAAGGTGGTCTAAATGCAATTTTAAGGTGTCCAACTGAGTTCAAAATGTGTCCACATTGTAATCTTAAGATGTCCAAATCTAACTAAAATAGGGGGGTCCACAAATAGTTTGAAATTGAAAAAACATGACCACGATGTCCATAATATCATGGCGTTATTTTAACTTGTCTATATAGCAATTTCAAAGGTGTCCAGATAAGCATCTAAGTATCCAGTGACACATTCAAAGCAATGTCCAAAGTGATACATCTGAAGGTGTCCAAAACTCATTTGTCCAGCACATCCACTCGTTGCGTCTGCAGATAATCACAATCTACCAAGGATGTAAGGCAATTGTGAGAATATCCAAATAATATATTTATTTTATTTATTTTGTGGGGAAGTACACGGACATATCTATTTTTGGTGAGATTGGAACACTCCCTACGTTTCACTTTTACCTACACATTTTCAAAAATAAGACTCTACAACTGTAACATTTTCAAATAAGAACTATAACAATTGCTTACAATTCAAGCATGGAAATTACAAAAAAATTATCATTGTCACTACTATCAAATGTCATCCACGGATCATCCTCTTCATCATCTTCCTTCAATCCTTGTGTTCTTCTCTCCGCTTGATCCCAATCTTTTTTGCAAACACACATCTCAATGCTTTCGCTTGATAAACGAGATCTTTTCTCATCTAGCACTCTTCTACCTGCACTAAAAGCGGACTCGGAGGCTAGGCAACAGTAGAAGCAGGAATTGCTAGGATATCCTTTGCAATTCTTGCTAAGATAGGAAACCCAATAGAATGATTTTTCCACCATTTGATTATGTGGAAATTGTCATCGGTCTCAAAATGATAAGAAAATAATCATCAATGCAATATGATGAGGATATTGAGGATAATGATGTTGATGGTGTAGACACTCTTGTTTTTTCAATATGGAAGAAATGAATGGATCAAATCTACTTTTGCTTAGCTTAGAAGTAGTTGCTAACTCCGGTTGGTAAATGCATGCATAATGACCATGAAGGTTTTCCAAAATGTGTTTGCATTTTAATACATAAGTCTCAATATCAAATTCAACTCCCAAACAATCATAGTAAAAAGTTAACAACCTTTTCAAATCATCAACTTTAACACCGGGATCAAGTATAGCGGCAATGGCATAAATGTAAGGAAATTGACTAAAATATGCAAACCACTTTGATTTCATGCTTTGAAGAACGATGGAGATGCTTGCATTCTCAAAACTTTGGTTAATGGAATGAACAATCTTGATACACACTCCAAAATTACTTGGTGGACATTAGGCTCATAAATATACGAGAACACATTAGTAGCATCATTAAAAGAAGAAAGTACATCACGAATAAGCATAGCATTGTTCCAATGTTCACTAGTGATCAACTCATTTGGATCCGAACGAGTTTCATTATAGAGCTCTGTTAAGATTTCACGATATTTAATAGATCCATCTAACAATTTGAAGGTAGAATTCCACCGAGTTGGGGTATCTATACTCCACACTTTCTTCCTTAGTCCTCTTTCCTCACATTTTTTCTTCTAAGCCCTCCTAACACTTCTAGTAATTCTAATCCACTTAATAACGGTCCTAATAGGTTGTAACAATGGTGCTAGTTCGGCAATACCTTCTTGAGCGGACAAATTAAGAATATGAGCGCAACATCTAACATGCAAAAGATCACCATCATGCAATAGTCCTAAGTCATTTTCCATTTTTAAGTACTCAATTGCCTTAGTATTAGCACTAGCATTATCAAGAGACAAAGAGAAAATCTTTTGTAGTAAGTGATAGTTCTTTAAACAACCAACAATTAATACGACATTTAATGTTAAAACCATTATGATTTTCCTCCATCTCCTCAAAACAAATGATACGTTTTTGCAACAACCGATCATCATCAATCCAATGAGCCGTAACACAAACAAATGGTGCACCTAAAGCCGAAGTCCATGTATCACTAGTAAGGCTAACACGACCATCAAAAGTATGAAACATTTTGGTCAAAAATACGAAAAATTTCGGTCAAATAAAATAGATTAAAAAATACCTTCAATATTTCCACTTGAAGGTCGTTGAGGAGGTGGCATGGATGATGAGGATTGAGTTGAACGAAGTTGAGGATTGAGTTGAACATTTGGTTGATTACGACTTGGAATAACCTCATCATTCAAGGATTGATTTATTGTCTCTTATACACATCTAGATGTGTATAAGAGACAGGTTGAGGATTGAGTTGATTATTTGGTTGATTACAACTTGGAATAACCTCATCATTCAAGGATTGATTTATATCACCAACATATTGGTTTAGATTTTCCGTATTAATCTCAAATGAAGCACCACAATTCCAATTTTGACCATCACCTCTTGAAGCCATTTTTTTCAAAGATTTTTTTGTTTTGAAATAAAAATGAAATTTTAAAAGCTACTAATAAAATTTAAAAATTGAAGGCATTTTTTTCCAAGTTTTTTTTTGGAAAATAAAATTAAATTTTAAGAGCTACTAATAAAATTATAAATTGAAAGCATTTTTTTTATTTCGAGAATATTTTTTTGGAAATTTTAAAAACTACTAATAAAAATAAAAATTTGAGAACTTTAGAATTTGATGATTGAGAGCAAGAGAGAATGAGTGAAGGAGATTGAAGTTGTGAGGAATTGGTTCAAGTTTGATTGGTATTTATAGTGCAAAATTAGGAGGAATTTTTTTTTAAATACCTAAACTAGCCGTTAACTAACTAAAAAAAATTTGCATGGCACTCCATGCAGGCATGTAGTAACGGCTAGTAGGAGTAGTAGCATAGTATGCATGCAAATATGCAATGTCAGATTATAGTCATTTCCACAATTTTGCATGGGAGCATAAAGCATGACATAAATTAGTAACGACTAGTTTAGTTGGGTGGGCTGGGTGGGCCGAATAAATAACCGGGTTGGGCTGGGTATGTTCATGGGTTGGGTTGGGTTGTTGGGCTTAATTGGGTTGGGTTGATTCGTGGGTTGGGTGGGCTAGGCCGAATAGGTTAGTGGGTTGGGCCGAATGGGTTGGGCTGGAGCCGGATTAAAAAAAACCCGACCTGCGACCCACCTGGCCTAAACCCGGGCTGGGATGGGTTGGGACCGGGCTGGGACCGGTTGACCCACAAGCCGGGTGGGTCAGGGTTGGGCTGGGTCAAGCCCAGTGGCCATCACTAGCCAAGGCCATAAAAAGTTAGTCTGCTGGCTAGCCAAAGGCAATTTCTTTGATAGCCCCCATCTATACTATACATGCTGGTCTAGAAAACATCACCACCCAACTCCTGATTTTGATTGGTCTTTGATCTGGAGCAACCTAGGTCCAGTTGTTCCTAACTAACTAGAGTGCAACTCTCCAAAGGAGGAATAACTAACTCTGACACCTGTCCCTTCTGCCCACACAGTCCTGAAACTGTTCTACATATCCTTAGGGATTACCCAAGGGCAAAACAGGTGTGGGATCTCACTCAGCCATTTGATAACCAGCCTATGCACAACCTCCCACAGTGGCTTTCCAGTAACCTCTTCTCAAAGAGTACACTTCATCAGGTTCCTTGACCCACCCTTTTTGTGATGATAATTTGGAGGATTTGGATTAGAAGAAACTTCTGTATTTTTAACAAAACAGACCTCCATATAGGTAATTTTTGGGCACAAACTTTACACCTTGCAAAAGAATTCTCCCATACCCAAAACTCAACCCCTACTGCCCCTTATAATGACTACCCCACCTTCCATCCTACCAACACAAAGCTCCTCATTATTGTTGATGTGGCCTTTAATCCTAATCTTTGTCTGGGGGATTTGGTATCATCTGCAGTGACACAAGAGGGCAATGGATACAGGGTTTGGCAGGTTGTTTCAAAGCTTGTGACTCTAACATGGCAGAATTGAGGGCAATTCACTTCGCCCTCCTATATATGGGCTGTCAGGAATAGTTGGACTCATTGTATCTTGTACTTAGATTCCAAAGTCTCAGTATACAATTTGAATGGCATGGCAAAGTATATTGACAGATATGTGAACATTACCACTGTGTGTAGGGGTCTAATGCGAGAAGTGCAGGTGCAGGCCCTTCAAAAGGCAACCAGGCAACTGGTTCAAGGAGCTGATCACATGGCCAAGATTATGCTATCTAACTATGCTGATTTATATGACTTTTTGGTTGTGCACAACCCTTCTACTAGGGGATTTAATTGTATTACTAATAGTGCACTTAATATTACTTTTGCTAAACTTGCTAGCCTAGGTTATTTTGAGCAAGCCCAGTGCTTGTTGGGTGATTTGGATATTGATCTTTGGTCTGTATAACTTTGGATATTAAGACCTAGCTTAGCCTAGGCAAACTCTCTTTAATTTATGCCCCATTAACTTAAAAAAAAAAGAAAAAAAAGAGTAGAAAGTACAAACAGAAGAGAATGTATGTCAGGAATGAAAAAAGATACCTGATTGTACGATTTCGAGAGATATTTATAGACTTATCCTGTGGCACAATCGTAATAAATAAACCCCAAGTACAATGAGTCCGCGTGAGCCTTGAATTGAGGACCACAATTGGGCCTTTCTTCTTGGATAAGAAACCTCTAAACTGAGGGCATTTTAGTACTTTCACCTTGGTTGGGCTTCCAAAGGACGATTTAGTAATTTCATGTCCGTAAATGCGGACTGTTATACATATATATATATANTTTTTAAATTTATTCCCACTAACATGCCAAACAAGGGATTGAGAATTTTTTTACGAATTCTCACTTTTTAATTCCCATTCCCAATCCCACCTTATATTCCCCAAATTCTCATTTTCACATGTCAAATGTCCCATCATGTGTATTAAACAATACGATTTTTTTTTGTTTCTCTTTCCGATCAAAATCACTTTTTAAACCCCACTTCTCATTTTATATTATTTTTCATATTTTAGACTTAAATAATAATATATGATACATTTTTCATGGAACGGAGAGGGTATACTCTATCACATAGCGTAAAGGTTTGTAGCCAAATAATATATGACCAAATTTGCTCTCGAGAGCACATAAAAACTAGCGATATACTCTTATAGTGTAACCGATTATAATCTAATAATTTGTGGCATAATTGTTGAAGTAGATTCCAGCAAATAACACATGTAAGTGTTTCACATTTACAAAAATTAAGAGTTGAAACTACAATATAGGACTACTTGTCATCTGATTTTGATGTAGAACCTCCTTTGACTTGTAAAGTAGATACTCGTAGCGGGTGCGACCCAAATTAAACCCGTTTGTCAAGGTATCAAATCCAGGTTGAATAGAGTTAAAGATAACTCACATGTGGGGGAGTGTTGATCCCGTGTTAAATTTACACGTGACTCAGTGAGTGGAAGTGGTGTTCCACATTGAATAAGTGAAGAAAATGGATTGGAGTGGTATGAACCGATGCGTATCCCATGACATTGAAGAATTGAGAAAGTTGTATCCACTTTATAAGGCTATGGGACTACTCCCCTCATTATCATATGATTTTGAGGTGGAACCTCTTTGGACTTGTAAAATGGACACTCGTGACGGGTGCAACACAGACCCGTTTGTCAATAATGATATATAATCTCTAAAAATGTTATGAAAATTGAAGAATTCTTTCTATCATTGTGAACATTAAACTTTGTAATTGGTAATATGCTTTACTAATTGTCAAAATAACACTGCTACGAATAATCAAAATCTTTTGTCAAAACTTGTTGAATTATAAAGAAAACTCAATTTAAGCTTTTTAATATTCCAAAATCGCATTTAAACATGTTCTTTTTAAGTGGCTAATGGTTTCTATTCTTTTCTTATATGGTAGGATAAAAACAATAGTCTAAGGCACAACATACTKCTTTTGGTGTTCATGGTATAAGGATTGATGTAGCCTGAAGGGTTGTATATTTCTGAAATTTATACTCTGTAATAAGTAAAAATATATATATAAAAAAAAAGAAAATGTCGATCAAATATTTAATATGATGACTTAATATTTTCAAATGCAACTTTAACACTTGTGCCATGCCTAGCCTATGGAAATAACTATTAGAGACTATATTATAACCAAACAAATGAAACATAAAATAGTAGTGTTTAACAAATAATATGTAGATGTTAGTGGCGAAAGTTGCTACTTTAGTCATTTTGGAGTATTCATGATGACCTAAAAACAAAAAATAGTAGTTTTGTCCTACATATTAAAACTCAAATCAAAAACATATATAATGAGATGTTTGATTAACTTCATCCATATCCATTAAAAAACTTTAGTGTTTGGAAAAAGCTGCCAATCAAGATGGTAGTTGGTCCATAATTATCGTGATTAAAGTTGAACCAATCTCTAATGAACACATCATGCAAACATTAGGTTTACAGTTGTGTTGACATACGACAGCAAGTGAGCAAGTTCTGTTTGGCCAAAAATTTGTGCGTGAATTACCCTCCTATGTGCTACGTTACGCACAAAGTCACAAGATATTAGTGGTGGTTGTTTGTTTGTTGTTGTTGGGTGCTTTACTGCTTAATTAGAGGTCAAGTTAATCATGTGTTAATTCTCCCTTATCTGTTCTTTACCTGTTCAAACAACTGTCACATAAGTTGTTTAAAGATACAAGTAATATGAAATTCTATAAATTTTATATTAATGTTAAGATTCAAATTTCAAGTGATAAGAATTTGAGCTGAGCTGAGCTGAGGTTTCGTAAGTAATGCGTCATGGATATGCAGTTGGTGTAGTTGAATCAAACACTAACTTAGAAAGAACAAATTGTTTGTAATGATAACATAGGTGTGCGTGGCTTGCCCACGTTTTATTTCTGCTTAGTATTTTTAATTTTATTTCTTTTATTTCCTTTGTATGAGGTTCACCTCTCAATAGCATAAAAAAACAAAAGAACAAATTGTTGGCCGATACATATTTACGGCTCATTCGATATTGTTGTGTATTTTTGGTTTTTGTTCTTTTAAAAGTCATATGAAATATATCATATAAAACGTAGAAAATTACTTAGACTTGTTACAAACACATTAATTTGGAGTATCGACAATTGAAAAATCCAAACAACTTTTCATGGTTTGTCCTAATATGCCCGACAAATTGGTCGATCAAGTTGGTATTGGTCGCTCATTAATATCAGGTTAATTTCAATCATTTTCAAGTCGATCATTTTTTTCGTATCGGGTCGAATTTCTTTGTTCATAATAAAAAAAAAACTTCAATACAGGTTGATCGAGTTTTTAAAAAGGTCCTTTTTTCTTCGACATTTCACAGAAAGATAGACCAATAATTGGGGTTTTTAAGAGTTAAAAAATACATAAAATAACTAAATTAACTAGAAATTAGATATTTTTTTAAGTGTGTGGAGAAGTACAAAGGATGGAGGAAGTGTTAGTAACATAGCGTAGGGATGTGTTGGGGCAATAATATATATCTTGGACGTCCARTTGAGTTCGAAAGGTGTCTAAATGCAATTTTAAGRTGTCCAACTGAGTTCAAAATGTGTCCACATGTAATCTTAAGATGTCCAAAATCTAACTAAAATAGGGGGGTCCACAAATAGTTGAAATCTGAAAAAACAATGACACATGTCCATATATCATGCGTTATTTTAAACTTGTCTATATAGCAATTCAAAGGTGTCCAGATAAGCATCTAAAGGTATCCAGTGACACATTCAAAGATGTCCAATGATACATCTGAAGGTGTCCAAAACTCATTTGTCCCAACACACCACTCGTTGCGTTGCAATAATCACATCTCACCAAGGATGTAAGGCAATTGTGGGAAAGTATCCAAATAATATATTTATTTATTTATTTTGTGGGGAAGTACCAGAGCATATCTATGTTTTGTGAGATGAACTCCCTACGTTTCACTTTACCTACAACATTTTCAAATAAGACTCTAACAACTGTAACATTTTCAAATAAGACTATAACAATTGCTACAATTCAAGGCATGAAATTACAAAAATATCCCTAACTTAAAAAATTAAACGTAGATTATAACAACGTAAATCTAATAACCTAAATTAATTTGGAAATTCTAAGATATGCCCTGGAAGAAAAAGATTTATCAAGTTTTCTCAAGTTTTTTTTAAGTTCCAAAATGTCTAACATAATTTGTTTATTATCTGCATCGTGCCCCTCCTCTAATCTTGAAGCAAACCAAGGTACTTTAAAATAAAATAAATAATTAAATAAAAATCAACCCACCACCCTCATTCATCAAACACCCCACAAAGCCGAACCCAAACGAAACCACCGAATCTTCCGAGTCCATCCATGGATATTGGAAAATAGGATATCCAATGGCTCAGTTGTAATTTTGGACAATTTTTAATCTTCATGGACAACTTCATTTAATAAGTACCAGGAAAATACCATTATAACCTTGGATATCTGCTTTTTGAATATCCATGAATGACCGAAATTTCCCAACCCACCCCCACCACACCTAAAACTCCCTCCTCTCCTTCAAACACCCAAATCTAATGATTTTTTTTTTTGGGATTTCACACGGTACCCCTGTAATTTCGTTTTTCATGAAATACCCCGTTTTTTTTGCCCTCTATATTGTACCCTCAATTTTGAAACTTACACTATAACCTTAATGTTAAATTTTAGTTTTTTAAAAAATAAAAAATAATCAAAACAAACACCCACACCGCTACTTTCCTAAACCACACACGCCATCTCATTCATATCTACCATGAAAGCGCCCTATGAACCGCCGCCCACCCCTCACATACGCGCCGCGCCTCGAATCCACCCGCACAGAACCCACCTCGAATTCCACCCTCGCGAACAGAACCCCTTCCTCGAACCCACTCTCGAACCCCAGCCCATCGAAACTCAATTCGCACCTCACCTATCGAACCTATTCGCATTCAAACTCTAACGAAACGCATGAACCTTTTTGCATTCAACCTTATAAAATCAACCCTAAGCTATTCGAAAATTAGTTTACAATTGGCAGCAGGTGTCACGTTGAGTGTGGCTACATTCGATCTAGTTGTGCAGCGCAAAGAGGGTGAGTATGCTCTCCAACTCCGAACATGTTACTCGACTAGTTGGATTGTAGGGGTTTCTGAGTCGGGTTAGGCTGGCAAGTGAGACCTGAGAGAAGTCTCAAAAGGCCTCTCAGGGGATTCAGTCCGCCGTCCTCTGACAAGACTGGACATCGTGGACCGGGGCGCTATGACTCTGGACTCAATGCTGCGGCTAGGCAGTGAGAGTAGTGGCGCAGTCCCAGGGTTGGCGTGAGATGGTGGCAGTGTCATTATCTGACTTGACGCATGTACGCAGCGCATACGTGCCGAGTGGTTTGGTGTGGCGTGTTTTTTCTTTGGTTGTATTAATTTTATTTTAAAAAATAAAATAACCTTAGTATCACAACCCTAGTTTATGGTTAAATTAAAATCAGTAAAGGTTTTATTGTGTAAAGTTTTCAAAATAGGGTACAATAAGAGGGCAAAAAAAACGTGGGTATTCATGGAAAAGCAAATTTACAGGGTACTCGTAGAAATTCTTTTTTTTTCCAAATCCATATATCAATGAGCATTATACAATGTATTCATCTTGTGTATGGTCATTTCTCTAATTATTTAGAAGTAAAACAATTCTACCCATTGCATTGCATATCAAAGTGAAGTCGACTATTGAACGTAGTAGGAAGGAGCTCTGCGGAGCAAGGCGTGAGACTGAGAGGGTGAACGTGACTGAAGTGAAACAAGAGTTCTAACTTGTAATTGGGCTTTTGCCTTTTGGGCCATAAACATTTGAATGGATAAAATATAAAATTATTACTAATGAAGTTCGCAATTTACCATGTATCGAGACCATATTTTTCGTGATGATTCGATAAATATTCATGCAATAATACAAATATCATTCAAAGCAAATGCAATATCTGAATGTCGACTCGAAGCAAATGTTCATCTCTGAATGTAATGTTCATTTTCAAAATACAAATGTTCATATCTGGAAAATGAACATTGTATTTATAACCATGAACATTAATCACGAAACATAATAGGGAATAATGTCCGTATCAAGTAGACCTATTGAATGAAGTTCAATAAGTAATTTTATTGTAGACCCCACCAATGATGCTGCTATACACCCCACTTCTATCTACAAACGTGTTCTATATTATCAAAGAGTTAGTTGTTTGTTTTACAATAGAAATTATTAGCGATATTTCTTTATTTTTTTATTTATTATTAAGGGAGGGATGTATATTGCAAGGTGAGAAGGGTCTACCTAATAATTTGCGTAGTAACATACTAGTACATTAGTACATTATTACCCAGACTCTGAGAGTATGGAGTTGAAATTTTTGCAGGCCGGTTCGGGCCAGCCTGCGGGCTCAGCATTGGTCTTCAAGAAAGGCTTAGTTAAGGTTGTAATCCCATTTAAGCTCAAAGAAGCACTTGTGAATTTTCCTTAAAATCTCTACTATTATAAATATTCCAACAGAGAGTGAGGGATATCTCAAGTGGTTAAAGCTTTCCTCCCGATTTCAAGAGATCTTGGGATCGATTCTCATCCCATCACTTGTGGCTCTCTACACACCAAAAAAAATACTTCTATTTCAATCATTTCTTAAAGAAAAAATTGGCCACAACAGCAATAAACTRGTGTGAGGTGTACAAAATAGTACCACATTGATTGGGTGCACATAACAACACTAACTTGAAGCTTGGGTGTAACACATAGCATAAACTTGAATTTGTTGGCGCGTGGCAACACCAACTACTTGAACCTCGGGTGCACCAAAATGAAACTCAATTACTTGCCAAAGTATGTCATTTATGTGCGTTGCACCCGAGTTTCAAAGTTGGTGTCGTGACTACTATCATTTGCACCCGATCAAGTTGATACTATTTTGTACACCTCGTACCAAGTTGGTGCTATTGTGGCTAAAGGTGTCATTTTAATTCAACAGTTCAGTTATGGTTATAACCAAATAGTTCAGTTCGTTTCTGTTCAGTTTATTTCAGTTTAAACGTACAAATTATCGGTTTGGTTCAATTTAAAAAATAATTCAGTTCAGTTAACTTCAGTTGAGGCCAAAAATAGTTCAATTTGGTTCAGTTACAGTTTATTTCAGTTCTAACCAATCAATTCAATAGTTTAAACAGTTCGAACCACAACCTTTTTTATATTTATCGACCATTTTTTCAGTTTTTAATTAGATAGTTTTAGTTTGAAATCTATTTTACATAAGTTTGGAGTAAGATTGATATAAGTCAACAATTTACATATGTCACAAATTTGTTAAATTTTGTGCCGTGATATGATTACGAACGAAGGGAGTTGTATAAGAGTGCATTCCCATGAGCACAAATTTAACCAACACCGCCCTTGCAGCAAAAGACAAGTGCCTACTTCCCCATTGTCTGATTTTCAGCACAATTTTTTGTTTTTTGGATAGGATTTTTTTTTTGTTTGATTAAAAGTCATATAACATCTACATTAAGCATCATAGAAAAGCAAAATACAATCTATATTTATCAAGAGTATAATTCTTCTTCTTCAAAGTAACTATTTTGATTCTGACGATGAAGTGCGGTCGCCGATTGTTCGCTGACTCATGCAACCTTCTGTTAGTGAGTCCATCTCCTTGACATAGTTTTCGGAAAAAAAATTCATTACTTGATGAGTATGTAGATCGCATCCTCAAATTCCGATGTCAGTTGTAAAATTATACAACTTACAATACATGAATCCAATCTTTCAAAGGAAACCCTAAAAATAAATTTCAATCTTCCATAAGGGAAGAAAAGAAGAACAAATAACTAAATTCTCACAAAAAAAGAGAAGAAACCAAAAAATTGAGAATAAATCTCTCATAAAGAGAGTGCAAGAATAATTATTAATGACTAAAACACAAAAAACTAAGAAAGAAAAACAAATGTTGGGGTTTTTTTTATTTTTGTTTTGTTTATTTAATTATTTCTATTGTATATGTTATTATTTAATTTTATCTTTGACGGCAAAAAGGTTCGCACAAAAGTTATCAACCAAATTTGGGTGCTTTCTTTATAAACATACAAGGTAAGAAATAAACGCAAATGYGTGTGTTGTAACGGAAGCGCCGAAAATTAACAAACTAYRAAAACAAACAAATAAGATAACACCAATAACACACAAAGATTTAACGAGGTTCACTATCAATGCGATAGCTACGTCCTCCTGGCCGGTACGAATATGTTTACTATGGAGATTCAAATGGAATACAATTGAGAGACTGGTAATTCTCCCAAG
>SNQN01010621.1:0-21341 GCA_008642245.1 Bassia scoparia | reverse complement strand
ATATTAGGATAACAACAACAATAATTGTAGTTTGTAGTAGTAGTTCAGTGGAATAATTTGTAAGTTGTGTAAGTATTATACTTTTTCGTAAATTTGGGTACTAGTACGGAATGAGTGAGTGAGGGAAAGGAACAGTGGGAGGTAAAGTTGAAAAAGGGTTGGACCCTCAACGGCTAAGTTAGGCATGAGGGAGAGGGGTGTTTTGGTAATTCCAGGGGAGGGGAGTGTAGTAGTGTAGTTTGGCGTTTGTTTTTTCAAATTGTTTGGTTTGTTTTGTTTTTTGTATTTTTGTCAGGGGAGAAGGCCCCGGTTCACGTGAGGTGTATCTAGGAGGGGTGCCCAGATGCCCGAATCCTAGAATTGTCTCCCTAACTTTTATGAGGCGTCATCGCCCTTTGTGTGTAAACGACAACGTTTCCTTTCTAAGAGTTTGGACTTGTGGGAGGGATGTGCAGTGTTTTTCAAATTACGCGTATTTATTCCCATGAGGGATGAGTTTAATTCAGCTTTAATCTCTAAATGAAAATAAGAATCAATTCATATAAGTTTCTGCCGAAAATAAATGCATTATAATTCAAGGACAATTATAATTATCTTTTATTAATTTGATACAGAAAAGATGTAGCTTGGTGATAAGCACACCCTCCTTCCTTGGCCAATGGCCAAGATCGAGGATTGACTCTCACCCCTAGCATTATGTTGGAATATTCCCCCCGCCCCCCACGGCACAGATCCTATCTCCACCCGTGTACCGTACCTTATAAAAAATAAAATAAAATAAGTATCGATGAACAAAGGTGGTATGATTCATTGTGGTAACATGTTAATTATTATTGTGGCTTATCGTACACTTGTGATTTTTGTGAAAATTGATTATTTGAACATGTTAGAGCTAGCTAAGCAATTTTTAGCTTGTCAAAACTAAAATTATTCATCCACATATAATTTGATGTGGCCCAAGGATTATTGGGCCTGATTTCTTCAAGTCAAGCCCAATCTTCAATAAAGGCTTAGCCATTGGGCTAGGTATAAAAATACGTATAATTGTATACTCATACAGTAGAAATACGTATAAAAATACCAATGGAATACAAAGGCTTTTCTTCAAAAGCCCAAAGCCCATTAAGGCTCAAAATGCTCAGATCGCGCCACTTGTCGCAATCTCGCCAACCCACAAATGTCTATAAATACCCCAACTTTTCCCAAAAGGGATATATACAATTATATCACTCTAATCTACTACCTTAAACTTACTTAAAATACTCTCTTCTTTAGTCTTGCTTTTGTCATTCTTTTTGCTCTCCTCTCCTCTAACTTGAGCGTCGGAGGGGCGATAATCCCAAGGGATTACTCGCCTTCTTGCAGGTGCCAACGAGGCTGCTTGGGAGATTTGGAAGACCAGCTTGTTGAAGGACTTTTGGACTTGGACATCTTTACCTTAGCTTTGGATCTCATTCACAGCATCGAGAGGAAGTCTCCCCCTGAACCTACAAATAAGTGTTTGCTCTTCCGCGGGCTGAAACATTGGCGCCGTCTGTGGGGACAAGACAATTCAAGATGGTGAGTGAAGGTTCTACGTCTAATGCACAACCTGGTCATCAAGACCAAAACAAAATTAATCAACTTTTTCAAGATGATGTCTCTCTTCCTCATCCCGGTGGGGAAGGAGAGGATGCTGTTGTTCATACCACTCAGCAAGAAGCTGATGTTGACTTGGGGGACAATGAATTCGTGACGGTGGGACAATTGACTGATTTAATGAAGGATCTCTCTGGTATGATGGACTTCATCAAGTCCTTGAAGGCAGAAAAGGCTGCAGCTGAGCAGGCCAAATTAGAAGCTGAACAGGCAGCTGCCCAAGCTAAGAAAACATATGAAGAAGAGCTGAAGAAAGCTAGGGCAGACAAGAAGCCAGCAGGGAGCTTTAAGACGCCACCAGCTCCTAAGTTCAAGACTACCACCCTCCGAAGCGTTTCTCAAGGAGAAATTCGAAAAAAGAAGAGCGGTTCAAACTTCGAACGTCTCCGAAAGAACATCACCTCCCAAGTCGCCACAAAATTTGATGAACCTAAGATAAGGAAATTTCAGGATACCCCTAAGTATGCCCCTAAAAGACCCTCTCCTATTCGACCTCCTCAGGCGAATACGGAAAAGAGATTTGTCAATCTCGGAACTCCTCCTCCCACTCCTCTTCAGGATGTGCGGGGGGTCATAGAAGACAGGAAAGTACAAAACAGAGATCTCAGAGAAACTTTAAAAGATAAACAGATGAAGAAGATTGATGCTCGGTCCATACTGAATGACCGAAGAGGAATTTCTGAGTTTGGGAATGGAGAAGAGGCTTCCTCCTTCTCCGCTTCCACCTCAAGTATGCGTGATCCTACTCTCTCCCTGGGAGGCTCTCATCACCTTTCTCAAGGTACCCAAGGGAGGAGAGGTAATGACTTGATTACAGCCGCCCCAGCCAAGACTCAATATGACATCCAGGGCAATCTCCTTCCTCAAGGAGAACCTGATTTGGAAGAACGAATTAGAACTCTTTCTATTTCTCAACATTCTCCTCTTTCCGCTGCTATACTCTCCGCTCCCATGCAAAAGGTGAAACTGCCCACCATTGAACCATTTGATGGCAAGGGGGATCCGGATGATCACCTTGCCACTTACAAGCATTTAATGCTAACCCAGCCTGCTGATGACGCCACCTGGTGTCGCTATTTCCCTGTCACTCTTAAGGGAATAGCTCAAAAATGGTTCAACGGTCTTCCTCCTAATTCTATCAACAATTTCAGCCAATTGGCGGTGATATTCTCCCATCACTTCATGGCCAGTCGACGGGAGAAGAAGTACAGCATCCATTTGGGAAAGGTGGAGCAGGGAGCTGGAGAGTCTTTGAGAAGCTATGTCAAACGCTTCAACTATGAATCTCTTCAGATCGAAGGTCTATCCGATGACGTAGCATTCAACAGTTTCATCCAGGGCTTGCATAGGGACAGCAAGTTCCGCTTTGATCTCCTCAAGAGAGGATGTCGTACTCTCACTCAGGCTCTCCATGAGGCTGAGTTGTGGCTACATGCTGAAGAGCTGTGCAACGCCACTACAAAAAGGAAAAGGACAAGGATGTCGGATCCTCAAGAAGAGGAGACCGTAGTGATCAAACGGGCTCCTATAGTGGACATAAGAGGTCTGGGACCTATTCTATAGATGAGAGATCGGAAAGAGGTTACAGCTCCGACAGAAAAAAGAGAAAGTTTGAATTTGAAGGCCCCAAATATGAATACACCAAAGATCTGTACCTAGTGTACAAGGATGTCAAAGGAAAGGTAAACATACCTGACCCTCCCCCCATGAAATCAGAACGAGAAAAGAGAGATAGTTCTAGATACTGCCATTTTCACCAAGATATTGGACATGTCACCAACCGCTGCTTTTACCTCCAACGGGCCTTGGATGCCTTAGTTGATGAAGGAAAGATTCCGAAGCACCTTATTAAGGGAAAGGCAAAAGCGCCGGAGAAAGAAAAGAAGACCACCCCTCGCATAGAAGATGAAGATACTGACCCTGAGGTAGTTCACATGATTTCTGGTGGATTCGCTGCTGGAGGACCCACCATGAAAGGAAGGAAGGATTACCTACGTAACTTATCTCAGGTGATGTCTACAGATCATGTCCAAGATGACAGCTTCCCGGAGATACGAATTTCCAAGAAGGATAGAGAAGAGACACCTGTCAAAGTGCCCCATGATGACCCATTGGTAGTCGAATTGAAGGTGGCCAACTTGAAGGTGAAGAGAATACTTATTGATACCGGGAGCTCTTCGGATATTATCAGCTTCAGTTGTCTCTCCAAGCTAAAATTTGATGATAGCTCCTTTGTCAAGGCAGATCATCCAATTGTTGGCTTCGGGGGTGGTATTGTTCGTCCAGTTGGAACCGTGTTTATACCGGTGAGATTCGGAAACAAAGACAAGTGCAGACATGAAGTTGTGAAGTTTTTGGTTGTAAATGACATGACCGCCTACAACATCATACTAGGTCGCCCCACCCTCAACAAAATCAAATCAGTGATAGTTACTCATCTACTACTCATGAAGTTCGTTTGTAATGACGGCGGCGTTGGGTCTATTTATGGAGACCAACGTTCGGCCAGAGAATGTTATCTAGCTGCCCTCAAACCTGTCTCTTCAGACAAGGAAGAGGAGGCTAAAACCAGTGATCAATTGATGGAAAACAAAAAGCGCAAGGCTGAAGAAGTATTGGCAACACAGGCAACGTTTTCAGTCCACAGTCTCCAAGGGATGTCGTCACCTCCCAAGGAAGAAGGGAACCCCGAAGACTTCATCTTGGATGAAAGTCGTCCGGAAAGGACTATGAAAATTGGGTCCCTTGCCCACTCTTCAGTGGGTCAGGAGCTAAAAAATCTCCTTCGGGAATTTCAAGATGTTTTTGCATTTTCAGTAGAAGAGATGCCTGGTATAGATCCAAAAGTTGCTCAACATGAGCTGAATGTGGAAGAAGGAAGCAAGCCTGTCAGGCAGAAGAAGAGGAACTTGGGGCAAGTTCAAAGCAAAGCTGCAGATGAGGAAGTTAAAAAGCTAATTGACGCCGGATTCATACGCCCCTGCAAATACCCTGAATGGGTGGCCAACGTAGTCCTAGTACCAAAACCCAATGGTACATGGCGAATGTGTGTAGACTACACAGATTTAAACAAGGCTTGCCCAAAGGACAGCTTCCCTCTTCCAAAGATTGATAAGCTGGTAGACTCAACTGCTGGACACCAAGCACTAAGTTTCGTCGATGCCTTTTCGGGATTTCATCAAATCCCCCTCAAAGAAGAAGACCAAGATAAAACTGCTTTTGTAACAGATAATGGGCTGTATTGCTATCGGGTTATGCCATTTGGTCTTCGGAACGCTCCAGCTACCTTCCAGAGGTGTGTCAACACCATTTTTGCAGCACAACTTGGTCGGAATGTTGAGGCTTACATTGATGACATGATCATCAAAAGCAGAACGCTAGAGTGCCATCCGACAGATTTGAGAGAGACCTTTGAGACTCTCCGACATTTTAATATGAAGCTCAACCCCAAGAAGTGCACCTTTGGAGTGACATCTGGTAAGTTCCTTGGCTACTTTGTTGATCAAAGGGGAATAGAAGCAAACCCGGACAAGGTCCAGGCTGTCTTAGATATGTCGTCTCCAAGAAGTGTTAAAGAAGTTCAGAAGCTTACGGGATGTCTGGCAGCTTTGGGGAGATTTTTATCAAAATCAGGAGACAAGTGTCAATATTTCTTCGATGCCATCAAGAAAAAGGCAAAGTTTGAATGGACAGAGGAAGCTGAAGCTGCCTTCGCAAAGCTTAAAGAGCATTTGCATTCGCTTCCTCGATTGGTGAGCCCAATGGAAGGAGAACCCTTATATCTCTATTTGGCGGTCTCCAACCATGCCCTCTCGGCTGTCCTCATAGCTGAGAGAGAGGGGATTCAGATGCCCGTGTACTTCGTCAGTCATGTTCTGCAAGGGGCTGAGCATCGTTATTCAACGGTGGAGAAGTTTGGGCTTGCATTATTCACAGCATGTAGAAAACTCAGACCTTATTTTGTGGCTCACCATATCATTGTCTACACAGATCAACCACTGAAACAACCTTTCTCCAAGTTGGAGACTTCCGGAAGAATGCTACGATGGGCAATTGAACTGAATGTCTATCATATTGAATTTGAACCGAGAAAAGCTATAAAGGGGCAAGCACTTGCAGACTTTGTAGTCGAAATGATGCGTCCTAATGTAGAAGAGCCTCAACAGACTCACTGGGTCTTGTTTGTTGATGGCTCGGCTACACAAAATGGTTGCGGAGCAGGCATTCAGTTCAAGTCTCCAGAAGGTGATGTGTATGAATACGCAATGAGGTTTAATTTTCAAGCCTCAAACAATGAAGCTGAGTACGAGGCTCTCATAGCAGGAATAAAAATGTGTAAAGCCGCTGGGGCAAAATTCATTGAAGCCATGTCCGACTCCCAGCTGATTGTGAGTCAGGTTAATGGAAGCTATGAGGCTCGTGATGAGAATATGATCAAGTATCTCCAAATGGTCAAAAAAGAAGTGGAAGGCTTAGATGGCTTTATTCTCACCCAAGTTCCGCGGTCAGAGAATAATCAAGCTGACGCCCTCTCCAAACTTGCAAGCTCCGCAACTGGGAATCATCAAAGATCGGTCTTCTGGGAAGTCATTGAAAGGAGAAGCATTGAAGATGTGAATCAAACTCATTTTATTGACCGAGGCAACACATGGATGGATGAAATTCTGGATTTTAAGCAGTACGGGAAACTGCCTGATGACCCTGTAAGAGCAAAATATGTCAAAGCTAGAGACTCCTGGTTTGTTCTTTGGAAAGGAGTTCTCTACAAAAAATCGTTCTCCCATCCTCTCCTCAAATGTGTGACTCCAGACAAAGGCAAAGAAATTTTGGAGGACTTACATGAAGGATTTTGTGGGGCACACATTGGAGGTAGGTCGTTAGCTGAAAAAAGGCTTTAAGAACTGGATTTTATTGGCCTTCAGTAAGGCAGGATGCAATCTCCATGGTAAAGAAGTGCCACAAATGTCAAATTCATGGGAAGCTCATTCACCAGCCAGCCAATAACTTAACACCAATTCTTTCTCCATTGCCCTTTGCTAAATGGGGCATGGATATTCTTGGACCCTTTCCTCAAGCCTCCGGGCAGCGGAAGTATGTCTTGGTTGCTGTCGACTACTTCACGAAGTGGGTAGAAGCAGAACCTATGCGTAGTATCAAAACTACGGATGTGGAGGGGTTCATCTGGAAAAATATCATCACCAGGTTTGGAGTGCCAAGGTCTATTGTCTTCGACAACGGACCTCAATTCGAGACGCCGATGTTAAGGAATTGGTTGGCTAAACAAGATATTGCTGCTCATTTTGCATCAGTGGCTCACCCACAGGCTAACGGCCAAGTAGAGGCGTTCAACAAGCTCATCAGTGATGGCATTAAGAAGAAGCTTAACAATGCAAAGGGCCTGTGGGTGGAAGAGCTTTATAATGTCCTATGGTCTATCAGAACTACGGCTAAGGGCTCCACAGGAGAGTCTCCATTCATGTTAGTCTACGGTTCGGAAGCCGTGTTACCAATTGAGGTCTATGAGCCCACCTTACGGGTTATGCTCTACAATGAGGAAGACAATTGGGCTGCTCTCAGACATAATCTTGATTTGGTCCCTGAAATTAGAGGAAATGCTCTTCTAAGACAACAACTTTACAAGTTGAGGATGACCAGGGAATTCAACAAGAAGGTCAATCTTCGAACTTTCAAGGTTGGTGATCTGGTGCTGAGGAAAATGGAAGCTCTTGGAAGGGCAAACGAGCAGGGCAAGGTGACCCCAAACTGGGAAGGGCCATACAAGATTGCTGAGATTGTCAGAGAGGGCACCTTCCGACTAGAGACATTGGAGGGGAAATGGCTCCCAAGAACATGGAATGCAGACAAACTCAAAAGGTACTATTTGTAGACTATTCAGTCAAGGTTTAAGTTAGCTCAAATTCTCTCCATCTTGTAAGTAATTGGCATATGCCATTTTATCCCCAATTAATGAAATGAGCAATGCTCACCGCTTCTCTCCTATATTTTTGTCGTTTTGTCTTTTCATGCTTTCAAATCTATCTTTGATTTACAAGCATTATTCAAAAACTTCCAAGCTTGCTTAGGGCAAGACTTACAAGTTTGTTTTACGGCTTTTCAGCTGAAACGATACACTTGTCATTTACAAGCCTAGTTCAGGCTAGGCTTTCAAATGACAAGGATCCTACTTCACTTTTCAAAACTTTGCCCAGGGCAAATGTTTACAAGTTTATGTACAAAAGACCCCTTGTCAGGGGCATTATGAATTCAACATCAAAATACTTCCTTAATTACACAATTAAGGACCCTTGTCAGGGGCATCAAATAATCATATCCTTGGAATACTTCTTCAAGTACCATGGAAATCACCAGTTCCTTAATCATTTACTATCAACAAGCCTAGATGTTCAAGTTTAAGGGCAATCAACGATAGTTGATTGACTCAACGCCACTACTTGGCCTTGAGTCAATCAACATAAAACTTTCCTAAACTTGACCATCTAGGCCCATTGCAAAGTCCTTTTTCAAGGCTTCTACATACATATACGACAATATTCGGTTGAATTATGTTCTTCCTCAAGGGCATAAAGTGCTGGCCGAGCAAAAAAATGATAACTCAATTAATAGAAGAATTCAGCATTATTTGTCAGCTAACAAGGGCAAACTTGTTGGTGAAAACTTGCCGGGTAACTTGGTCGGCAAGGGAAAACCTGTTGTTGAAAACTTGCCGAGTATCTTAGTCGGCAAGGGCAAACCTCGATGCTCAAGTTTAAGGGCAATCAATGATAGTTGATTGACTCAATGCCACTACTTGGCCTTGAGTCAATCAACACAATAATCTCATAAACTTGACCATCTCGGCCAAACTACAGCAATGCGTTTTGCTCGGCTAGCAATGGTTAAATTGAATGGGGCAATCAGGATATGGATGTGCCGGGAAGATATATTCTTAAGTTTGGACTATTTTTTCAATTCAACCATTGCCAGAAAACCTGTTAATTTTATTAAGTTATTGGGTTTACTCGGCTCTTGGTGAATATGAGAAGTTCAACAACAAAGAGAAACAAAAATATTCTAAGTAAGGAATGCAATGTTCAGCAAAAGTTGGTCGTTTCTCATTGATACGATAAGCATATTACAAGTTGAGAGAATTGAAGTTCAAATTCGAGTTTGCACTCGGCAAATATACATACTTAATTACAAAAGGAGTACTGGAAATAAAGCTAGGAAGGAGTTTTGTTCTTCTGAGCTTCAGCTGCTGCCTTCTGCCGCTTTTCTTCGGCTTCCTTGAAGACCTGTTGTTGATAGGCAGCAGCCTCTTCATCGGCCTTCCTTTTGGCCAGCTCTTCAGGTGTCAGCTCTTCTTCTTCTTCCTCTTCGTCGTCTTCCCCCTCCTCGTCTTCTTCTTCTTCGTCGTCTTCTTCCTCGTCATCGGAAGGAGGGGGAGTAGGCACAAATGGCTCAGGGGCTTCGGTTTTCTTTTTGAGAGCCTCAGCCACGTCTCGTCGGTATTTGATCCGACGAATTAAGGAGTCAGAAGTGCTGTGAGACTCGAGCATGTCGAAAGCCTCGGCAGCACTTTCAAGAAGCTGTTCTTCCACCATCAGGCTGCCATCTACAGCCATATTTTTCCAATACTCAACTTGAGCCTTCAACTGAGCAGTGGAGGTCTCGGCAGTGTCTTTCTCCAACTGAAGGAGAGAGATTTCCTTTTGAAGCTTTTCCTTTTCTGCCGCCCAAGCATGTTTGGCGGCTCGTAAGGCTTGTTCATTCCTTATCGAGCCGACCAAGGCAGTAACAGCAGCAGCAAGCCTCTCGTCACCTTCAGCCGAGTGCTTTTGAAGAGACTCCATCCGTTCTCGAAGAACGCATTCAACAGTATGATTTTCATAACGAACCAAGGCTTTTTGGCTCGTCATGAAGTCACCGGCAACAATTGCAAAGTTGCGGTTTTTGTTGCTTTCCTCGATTTCTTGACGGAGTCTTTTCTCGATTCCGTCCACTCTCACCAGGGCCTATCAAAGTAAAAATCAGTTAGAAACTTTTTCAAGTCTAAGTGTTAGCAATTCAAAGAAAGTAAAGGGACTTACATCCATAAGGTCTCGTTTAAGAGGCCTGATGAAACCTTGTGTACACCCCTGTAATGTCTGGCGGTAGAAGGGATGGACAGCTTTCAGCATCTTCTCGGCCATTTTAGTTCTCTCTTTGGCCGAGAACTTCAGCTCGCTGTCAGCTTCCGAGCTTGATGGAGCCGTGGAGTGCTCCATTTCCTCTTCTTGTTGTTCCAAGGATGTGTTCACTGAAACAGGGAAGGCAATTACCGACGGGTCAGAAGGATTAGAAGGACCAGTGTCGTCTGAAAACCGAATGGTTGTTACTACATTACGGTGATACTTACCACCCTTGGAAATGTGCTCTCTCATCCGCTGCTTTGTCACCTCCGGCATTTTGGCAAGAATTTCCTTTTGCACATGGATGAGCAATTCAGCGTCGGGAAATCTTTTTTCCAGCTCTTCAGCCGAAGGTGGCTGATAGATGCCCTCGTCAACTTGGGAGGCAAAGAGGTTGAAGGCCGGATCTTGCCTCATCAAGTCGAAGGTATGAATTGAGTCGACGTATTTTGGATCTTGGTTGGCATTTTCGTCTCGAGCTAGACGAGCAGCAACGTCGAGCTCTGGCATCAAATCAGGAGGAGGACCCCTCGGCCCTTCCTCTTCCTCCACATGGAAAAAGGGAGGCGGCTCGTTAGGGGTGGTATCAGGTTGGTGATCTGGGGAAGTGTCTTCCAGATCTATTACATCATCAGGGATTACCCCCCCTGGTCGGTTTTATTTGAAGGACTCTTTGAATCCTTAGATCGGTCTTTTTTGCCCTTGGTGGCAAGGGACTTTCTTTTCTTCTTCTTTTTTGAACCGTCAGTTGAATGGACGGCTCCTGTGGTGGCTGCCTCATCACCGGCAGATTTGGAGGAATGTTTGGATGAGTGATCATCCTTTGGAGTTTTGGGGGACTTATGTTTTGATGAATGTCCCCCAGAGTGGCTTTTGGCCGAGGAAGGAACAGTACCCTCCTTCTCGGCGGTTTTTGTGGCAGCCTGCTGCTCGGCCCCTTTTGATGGGTCAGCAGCAAAGGTTGCTTTGAACTTCTTTATAGGCACCTCCTCCACAATAGGAGTGCCTTTCCTTTTAGCCGACGTCTTCTTCGGCTTTGCATCCCCAAGTCTCTTTTTGACGGCTCCGTAGGGAGTCCGCTGAGTCTGCAATCACAAAGCAACAAAAAAATAAAAAAAAATTCAATACTTGAGAAAAGAAGTTTTGACTCGGCTCGGCTAAGTAAATCTCTTCAGATATGTTGCCGAGCCGACGATCAAAAACCCCCAATTGCTTGCAATCATAGGTACTTAGAAAATTTTCATTTTCTAAGTCACTATGTTTGTGTTCAGAAAAGGGTTTTTTACCCTCGGCTCGGCTAAGTAAATCTCTTCAGATATGTTGCCGAGCCGACGATCAAAAACCCTCCATTGCTTGCAATCATAGGTACTTAGAAAATTTTCATTTTCTAAGTCACTATGTTTGTGTTCAGAAAAGGGTTTTTTACCCTCGGCTCGGCTAAGTAAATCTCTTCAGATATGTTGCCGAGCCGACGATCAAAAACCCCCAATTGCTTGCAATCATAGGTACTTAAAAAAATTTCATTTTCTAAGTCGCTATGTTTGTGTTCAGAAAAGGGTTTTTTACCCTCGGCTCGGCTAAGTAAATCTCTTCAGATATGTTGCCGAGCCGACGATCAAAAACCCTCCATTGCTTGCAATCATAGGTACTTAGAAAATTTTCATTTTCTAAGTCACTATGTTTGTGTTCAAGAAAGGGTTTTTTACCCTCGGCTCGGCTAAATAAATCTCTTCAGATATGTTGCCGAGCCGACGATCAAAAACCCTCCATTGCTTGCAATCATAGGTACTTAGAAAATTTTCATTTTCTAAGTCACTATGTTTGTGTTTAGAAAAGGGTTCTTTACCCTCGGCTCGGCTAAATAAAACTCTTCGGAAACATTGCCGAGCCGATGATCTTTACATAATTAAAAACATGAAAAAAGAGAAGAATGGTTACCTCGGGGATTGGGTTCTTCTCGGCTCTTTTCTTTTTTAGGAGCTCCAGAAACTCGTCTGGGTTCATCTCTCCTTGCATTTCAGCTGGAAGGCTGGCTTTAATTTTGTCAATATTCTCTGTATACAAAGTTTTACGGTCAGCAAAAATACAAGAGTTAAAAGGAAACATGCATATAAAATAAAATTTCTACCTGAAGCCTTGACCTTACGAAGGCCGGCAGCAAACAAGAAAAGGGGATCGTACAACCAATCCCTAAGAGCAATCCAGTTGCCCGGCACCCATTCCTCTTTGCCGGCATCAAGTTCTCTGTGAACCTTAATGAACATGTTTCTTACTTGATGCTCCTCGGCAGTGACTTTGTCGGTCACTCTGACCTCCCCCATATTTCTGGCATTATTATTCCATCTTTGGAGGAAGGTAGCAGTATCGAATCTCCTCGGCTTGACAAAGAAGAACTCCTCCTTCCAGTCTTTTATTTTTGAAGGCTTAGTCCAGAAGGTAAGGTATGATGTTCGGTTTTGAAGAACATACCAGCCCGGCTCGGACTCTTTATTTCTGAACAATGAATGCAGATAAAGCCAGACTGTAATGGTCGGCTTCATTCTCTTCATGCCACAAGTGGCAAGGAAGGTCATGACATTCAGCCATGAGATGGGTGTTAACTGCCAGATACCTATATCATAGCAGTTAAGAAGGTGAAGAATGAAAGGGTGTAATGGAAACCTAACCCCAAAATCTAAAACCGAGCGGTATACTCCAAAATAACCGCCCGGTGCGTCTCTAATTGTGTCTCCAGAATCGGGAAGAATGAAGTCATAGCTGTTTGGGATTTGGTAGGCCTTTCTTAGGTCGGCCATCATTGGACGGGTTTCAGCTAAGAACTTCTCACTCACTCTGGACTCTAAGGGACCCGGGTGAAGTGTTTTATTGGTGGCTGGTAGGTTTAAGGCCGGTCCCCCTGGACCTCTTCCTATGACTGGAAATTGCTCCCTCAATTGGGTAGCACTAAGAATTGGACGAGCATCTCCCTCTTCCTCCTCGTCCTCTGACTCACTCTCCTCGGCTCTAGAACGGCCGGCTTCTGCACCTGAAGAAAAGCGGGATTTAAAACCTCTACTCTCGGCAAATTTTAGAACAGATGCGTAATCAGGAAAATGTACCGCCAAGGGAATAGCAGAAAGTGGTTTCTCAAAATCCTCACCTTCCTTACTTGGGGCACCCTCGGCTGGTTGCGGTGGAGGCACTTGGCTTGAACTGCCAGCTCCCACACTTGTTCTTTTCACCGACTCTTCAGGCGGTGGAATCTCCTCTCCTGGACGAAGAGTTTGGAGAGGAGTTGCCCATGTGTGTTCTTGCCACATGGGATGCCGAAGGTCTGATGTCGGCAGGTCATCAGGTTTTTCCATATTTGCCTGCACAACAAGTACAGGAACTGACGACTCACCATAGGACAAATGAATGGAATTTAAAAAGGGTTTGGACGAAGGGTCAGGAGATGCCGAGACCCTAGATTCAGCCGGGGAATGACTCACCCCCATAGGTGAGTCAGACCCCTTGTTATTTCTATCAATGCCGAAGAGTTCATTCGACGAGCATGAGGATGCCATTTATTAACTAATATACAAATTAAAGTTAAAGAACAAAGCAGCAAAGGGGAAATACCTGGAGCTGTGTAGTCTCTGACGAGCACAAAGAAAATCCGAGAACAAAGAAAATCCGAGCAGAAAGTTGCCGAGAAGAAAGAACTGAAGACCACTTGACAACCGACGAGAAAGATTTGCCGAGCAGAATTCCTTGAGAAGTAACTTGGACGACGCAAAAGAAATAAATCGCCTTAAATGACGTGAACAGTAACTTGCAGAGAGAAATAAATGTGAGAAAGTGAAAAGTAATTTTCACTTCTCTCTCCTCCATATATATAGGGGGGGTTAATTTTTTCAAAATTCAAATTTTCCCCCCCAAATTTTTTCACCTACCATTAGGTAAGGTCGATGTTCCAGGTTCGGCTCGGCCCAACCTAAGACCGAGCCTAGGCTCCCTCTCATGTTGGGCCGAGGGGCAAATGATGTGGCCCAAGGATTATTGGGCCTGATTTCTTCAAGTCAAGCCCAATCTTCAATAAAGGCTTAGCCATTGGGCTAGGTATAAAAATACGTATAATTGTATACTCATACAGTAGAAATACGTATAAAAATACTAATGGAATACAAAGGCTTTTCTTCAAAAGCCCAAAGCCCATTAAGGCTCAAAATGCTCAGATCGCGCCACTTGTCGCAATCTCGCCAACCCACAAATGTCTATAAATACCCCAACTTTTCCCAAAAGGGATATATACAATTATATCACTCTAATCTACTACCTTAAACTTACTTAAAATACTCTCTTCTTTAGTCTTGCTTTTGTCATTCTTTTTGCTCTCCTCTCCTCTAACTTGAGCGTCGGAGGGGCGATAATCCCAAGGGATTACTCGCCTTCTTGCAGGTGCCAACGAGGCTGCTTGGGAGATTTGGAAGACCAGCTTGTTGAAGGACTTTTGGACTTGGACATCTTTACCTTAGCTTTGGATCTCATTCACAGCATCGAGATGAAGTCTCCCCCTGAACCTACAAATAAGTGTTTGCTCTTCCGCGGGCTGAAACATAATTCAACATGTAGATTGTTTTAACTAGATTGAACCGATTCAAAAGGGATAATGTAAACCTTGGTAGGAGTAATAGTAATGTACGTCCTTTTTTTCCTTTTCCTTTTAAGTTTTTTGTGATATTTTTCTTGGTAAATGTTAATTTTTTAAAAAAATTTGGTACATAAAGAACCATAAAGATATAAATATAGATGAGATTGACCTCAAGTGTTAGCGATTAGCCTATCATGGTGGTCCAAAAGATCAACCTATTAAGCTACGGAATAGTTGTTAATCTTGATATCCACTCTTTGACAATATCTTTCAAATCACATTATTTCCATGAAATTATTTTTTGGGAGTACATCTTTTTATAAGTCTCATATCTCAACTCTCAACCTCAAATAAATTCTTGTGGAATGGTATCATTGTCAATATCCCGCGTTGAAAAATCAAATTTCGAGGCAATTTCCAGGGAACAATAACTATTTGCGTTGAACAAGTTTACTGCTATAAGCCTATAATTTATACACTAGGCCACTAGCATTTTGCACCCTGGTGGTCCACATCATCAATAACTTCTCTTCCTTACTAACAAAATCTAAAGATTTGGGAAAGAAAAAAAGGCAACTGCTTAGAGAAGTTAATAGAGCAATCGAGCAACTGCTTGAGTTTATCTTCAAACTTAGGCTACTGACTTGATGTCTTGATTCGTTCTCTTGTTGCCATTGATGATTATAATAGCCCTGTTTTGTTCTATTCTGAACTCAAAAATGTCTAATATCGGAGCTACCCATGTGCTATCTTAAGTGTTTGTAATGGCTTGGTTTGGTTTTTCAATATGATCGGATTTCCTCAAGACCATGGAAATAGTTACCTACATTAGCTATTACTGCTCATGATGCTGAGTATGAACCAGTCTAGTGCATCTTCTATATGTAATCGGCCTGTACAATCTTCTTCGCCAAGTATTTTCCTAAGAAATCGTATCCATGGCAATACAGAGATTCAATCTCCACTCTTTGACCACTTTGAACCATTAGTGATAATTCTTCTTGGTAATCATCCTGCAGATAACAAAATAATAGTTAGTTTAGGTGCCTCGTGCTTCCCAGTAAACTTGATTCACTGGTGCAAATCAGTAAGTATATGTCTATTGTCTAAGGTGATGTAAAAATAATTAGCATTCAGTGACAACCGGAAGCATCTCCAAAGATGTGAGGCTTTTTGCTATTTGCTTGTCCTTCGGCTTCATTGGGGTCATGGATTCTTCAGGTATCAGCTGGAGATCATCTCCTCTCATCCCTAACCATTTCACATTACAAGCTGAAACAAATGGTGCGATTAGGAATCAGACCACTGGACCAAAACATGAAAATTCTTTTTCAGTATGTGCTTTCTGCAAGTAATAATTGCAGGTATACCATATTTGTATGCCTCAAGCCCCATTCCAATACTCCCATACTTGAAGGTACACAATATGCCTAAACCAGCAGGATTCCTTCACGTACAGGTAGTTGCTAGAAAGGTCAAAATAGCAGTAATACGGTAAACGTAGAGGCAGGATACAAAGTGGCAGGTATACCAATCAACCAGTGCTAGAACAGGCAAGTTTGGGAAAGCTTTGGTCATCTTGTGAAGCAGGAACCTGTTTCAGAAGACCAATGAGGGAGTTGATCAGCGTTTATAATTTTGCCTAGAAGCTGCATACGCAGCTAGTTCAAAGCTTAGGACACATACAGAGTACCTTGTAGCTAAATCAGGGTACCCTTTGGCAGTGATAAGAACGCTTGGGACTTGGTTAAAGAAGCAATCTTCAACTAATCGTTGGAATATGGCATGCTGAATATATATGATAGTTATTGAAGAAAATGCAGGTAGATTTCTTTAAGTGGCATCAACAATCCATAAAAGATGAAGATTACCTTCTCTATCACGATAATGTATCGTGCATCTGTTTTCATCAAGAGCGACTCTAACATGCTCAGATCACCAGAGATAGAATGCCCTGAAGATCCACAAACTGAACAATCCACAATTTCTTTATTTGGCTCCTTTACGTACCCCCATGTCATCATACAAAATATATACAACTAATCAATGAGATATTTATAATTCTTCACATAATCTACAAAAAATACATGCAACCAATTGAGACAATTCCTAGCTTTCCTAGCTTTCCCCTCTCTTGGCTGCTTTGTGTTTGTTGTATGTTTAGGCTTTAAGCCATTCTAATAAAATCTTCAGGGTTGCATTAAAAAAAAAATTGAGACAATTGGTCCTTAATAATTGCATAATGCATACTTGCAGTCATTGCAGATACTCAAGCAATATTAAAACTGTACTGCATTATAGTAGATCAGAAAAATAAGCTGTGAATTGATGACCTAAGTAAGCAGGATACTTCATTGCAATCTATAATATCTTCAAAGACTATAAAACTTGGATACTCCAGAAGTTCAGTTTAACTGAAAACTATGATGTCAGACCATAATTTCCAAACTTGAATCAAACTCTCATCTTTGAATTGAATATTTGTACAACTATTCAGAGGGAACAGAAAGAATAGAGGAATAGGTGTGGCACCTGTAGCCATATGCGGCCAGCAATAAGGCCTCTTGTTGAAGCCATTATTCCAAGGCTATATCGGCTGCAGTGAAGCAATGCAACCACATCTGTAACATGTGCACATCACAAATTAACCATCTTGCAATACTATTTGTTTAGGCTTTTTCATATACTTCGTGATATAAATCACTGAGAAGCCTTATTATTTCCAACTATCTAATAAGAGGAACTGAGTATCATTTCAAGCTTTGTAGATTTGGCAATTTTCATATCGGGTAGTTAAATTTAGTTGCAATGGTACCTCATGGTATATAATGCATATTTTTACGAGTCATTTTCCGATAGCAAAGCTCTATGCAGTTACATATACTTAGTAACAGCAACATGTTATAAGAGGGCTCGTCAAAAAAAACATGTTATAAGAGGGGTAAAAATTGACCTTGAATTGTTCTATTGACCTGTGTTTGGGAGCTAAAATATTCAGATGAATTACAAAGCAGCTTATAGTAAAGTTCTCGTTGAGTAACTCTCTTTTCCTCCACCAGTATTTGGTAACACATTTCCATCACCTTCCACACTGTTCAAATTTCACATCAAACCATCAAAAAAGCGGAAATAACTTTTTTCTTGTAGACATTTAAACAAACACTTAGAAGGCAGCATGATTACGCGATAACTGACTGACAAACCTCTAACAAAGGCTTTTGCAGCATTTTCTCTCATCAAAGACCGTTTTGAAAACGAATGAGAGAGGAAAATGTGTGAATCCTCACTCATTAAACCTCGATACACATTTGTATTCTTCAAATTCCGATTAGTCTGCTCATGCAAACAAAACATTCAAAGTTTCTGCAATTAAGTTCACGAGAAAACAGCAAAAAAATTGACAATGTAAGAATCTGACGATGATATCAATAATTCAACTTGTCTACTCATGAATCAACGTCCGATATTCCAAAGTTGAATTCGTCAAAACAAAACGAAAAATCAAACATAGTAGTATAGAAGTATTTGAGTAATTTGACGACAACATCGATACCAAATTGTCTGCTGATGTGATTAACAATTAATGCTTCAAATTCCGTAATGAAATTCTTCGTGAAACAACAGAAAATTTAATGATATAATGAAGAAGAATCTGATAATGACGTCAAAAATAGACTCGTTCATTCATACGATTATCAATTAACGTTCCGTAACAACTAAAAATCTGATTATGACGTCAAAATAGACTTCTTCACTAATGCGATTGTCAATTAGCGGTCCAATTTTCCGTAAATAAATTCATCATAAATTTCAAAAAATTGATTGCACAATTAACAGAGTGAGAAGGTGAAGATGGAATCAAACCAGAGGAAGATCAGTGATTTCTGGATTTGGAGAATTCAAAATCTTCAGAAAATTCAAGACAGCAACCTCAATTCTAGCTCTTACCTGTTCGAAATTTAGCACGAATTCGTGATCGATTGTGGAAAGAAGAAGACGAAAAGTAGAGAGAGAAAGAGAGATACCTGAGAAGGAGTGAGAATATCGGCATAGCAGAGTTGTTGATGCGAGAAGAGTAGAGAAGATTGGAAGAGTTCCCACATTTTGCTTTGCGGATTTTTTTTTTCTGGCTTCTGCAATTTGTTTTGTTTTACAGGTTTTGGCGGCAATGTTTTTTTTATTCTAGTGCTCTCTCTACCAAAAGTCCACTTGTAGTTCCAATTTTCCTAATTTTCATATACATAAATATTTTAAACAATTTATCATTAAAGTTCCGTTTGGTTGGGTGTAAAAACATTTTTAATGTAAAATGATTTTCGTGGAAGATAGTTTTCATGGAAAACAATTTCCATAAAACAAATTTTCATTGTTTGGTTACAAGTAAAAAAAAAGTGATGAAAAAGAGGGAAAATGAAAAATATGCAAGGACTCAAGGAGATAGTGAGGGTGGAGTACTGGAGTGTATATGAGATAGAAGGAAAATAGTTTTCCTCTCATTTTGGAAGAAAAATGGTTTCCCATCCTTCTAAGGGAAATTCTACTTCCATGAAAAATGATTTTATAAATTTTTGTATACCAAACATTGTAAATTTGGAAAAGGACGGAAAACTCTTTTCATGGAAAATGTTTTACACTCTACCAAACGGAGCCTAAATCATAACTTAAAGTTTGGTTTACTAGGGATCAAACCATGATAACACCAATCTGAATCTCTAGTGTAGCGCATAGCATAAATTACACTCCGAATTGGTGCTATAGCAGCCAATTTGACCTTTATTTTAATATGTATAATTATTATTATTATTATCTATGTAACACGAAAACACTTGGAGTTTCCGAAATAACATTGGAAAACAGGAAAACATTAATTGTAAAAATCGAGGAAATGGGGAAAAGGTTTTTTTAAATAAAATATTTATTTTAAATAAAAGAATTTTTAAAAAAACTAAAAAAAATTGTTCTCCCACATTGAGAATAAATATACAAGTATTTAAAATCTTGTATAAAAATATAAATACACATATAATTTAAATTGTCTGACGAAATTATTGACTATTGAAATATATAAAACATTTTATCAATATATATATAACATAAAGAGACATCATCGTTTATAAAAGTGACAAGGTGCTAGTTATAGAAAGTGAAATAAATGAGAGATTTCTAAGTCAAAAATCTAATTCTACCTTTATTCAAATACACTAGGTGAGGTTTTAAATTTTATTAAATTTTTAACAAACATAAAGTTAGGATTTTTTTAAGATATACCCCTCGATCAAGTGTTGGATTTTCTAAACCATGTCTATGCCTTTTGAGAATTCTATGTTGTGCCCTTGAACTGGTATTGTTCAATTAGTTATACCCTCCCCCTAATCCCAAATAAAAAAAACAACCCTCACCACGAACCTTCAACTCCACTATAACTGCTGCACCTAACGACCCACCAACCGCCACACCCCTAAAACCTCATAATCAAATATCATTTCACCTATACGCTACACTAAACCCACAACCACAATTCCCTACGGCTGCAGATTGAAGGAGAGTAAAGGATAGAACGAAAAAATTGAGCTAGAAAGGAGAATGATTAAAGAGTGAGAATTCAGAGAAAGAAAATCGAATGGTTGTTGTTGGTGATGTTTGATTTAGGAGGAGGGATGAAAAATGGTGCTAGTGGGGTAGGGTTTGGTGGTTGAATGGTTCGCTATGTGGATGGTTTGGAGGAGGGAAGGGGTTAATTTTATAAAAGATTAACAGTTTGGGGGCACAACATAGAATGAATTCTCAAAAGGCACGTGCACAACTTGAAAATCCAAACACTTAAAGGGCATACCTTAGCTCCCCCCCCCCCCAAAAAAAAGAACGGGTACGTGTAAGTTATAGATCATAGTTTCCAACTAAAACAATGTCTTTGTAGATCTGATATCATAGAGTTTCTTATACTTCGTATATGAAATGTTATTTTTGCAGAGTTTCCAATATAGAAAAWTTYCGATTTTTATTTTATATATAAGAAATGTTACCCAAGAGTTTTACAAAGGTTTTCGAGTTTTGGAAACCGGGGCGTAGCCAGGATTCATAAGTTATCGGGGCCAAAAACTCTATGGCATTAGGTTTGGTATAGAAAAATCTTTTGATCCTCCCGGCCGGAGCGAAGATTTAAGAGCCAAAACGAGAGTTCGGGTCACAAATCCTTTTCTTTTGACTCAATGTATTGTCGATCATCTTCTTGCATCAGTGTTATTGGGAGCCAACACAAAATACATTTAACATTAGGAAAAATTGCTAACAACTACGTACCTATTTTTTTTCCAACTTTGAAAACAATTACCCACTTTTTTTTTTGAAAACAACTACCCACTTTTTTTTACGAAGTTTGCGAACCACTACCCACCCCTGGTTTCTGGGCAAAAAAAACCATTCTACGGTTGTGGCCCCCACCTAATAACTGGTTTTTTATCCTTTCTTGTGGTTTCTTTGTGAAATTACTCTTTTGCCCTCAAATTATTACCCCTAATTTTTTTCTTCCTATTTCTTCGATCTTCTCAACTCACCTGACTTCTCTCCTTTATTCAATTCTTTCTTCCATGTATTTTTGCACAACTGTTCTTTGCTTCCCTTATCTCCTCTGTTCAATTATGCCGTGACATTCACTCAAATTCATCCCAAGCAAATACTCAATATTCATCAAATTGTTGTTTTCCTTTTTTTAATCAATTGCTTGAATTTCCTAATACCCAATTAATTTCTAGATTTTGTTCATACCTAAAAATTGTTTTTCTTCAACTTTTCTGTAATTCATTTGATGAACAAAGAATGGAAGCAGATATTACAAGCCCTACAACAGTAATTCCCACAATATTCGACCTCAAGTAGCAATATCCAAACTGCAGAAATTTCGCCCAAAAATACCATTTTGAGCA
>SNQN01010620.1:0-20000 GCA_008642245.1 Bassia scoparia | reverse complement strand
GAGTCAAATAGTGTTAATGGATTCGAGTAGAGTCGAATCGAGCCAAATCCATGATTATAGTTAGATAGAGTGAAATGAAAAAATTAGAATCAAATAATCAAATATAGTAAAAAAAGAGTCGAATGATTCAAAATGAGCAAAAAGAGTCGAAAAGGTTTGAAAAAGAGTCGAATAAAGTCATTAGTCAGATAGAACCGGATGGAGTCAAATAGTGTCAAATGGATTCGAGTAGAGTGAATCGAGCCAGAATACATGGATACGGTTAGATGGAGTAAAATGGAAAGATTAGAATCAAATAAAAGTCAAATACAGTAAAAAAAGTCGAATGCATTCAATAGATTCAAATGAGCAAAAAAAGAGTCGAAATAGAGTCCAATATAGTCAAATTTAGTTTCAAAAGAACCAATGGAGTCAAATAGTGTCAATTGGATTCGAAGTAGAGTCGAATCGAGGCAAAACAATGGATTTAATTACGAAACATGTTGGCATGCAATCCCTCATGGTGGTCCATTACTACCCCAACTGATTATCTTAGAGCCAATGCTTGCTTATTCCTGTTAAGGCCACAAACTCCATCAATGGATGCTCCATGATCGTTTTCCTTCTTGTTGGTATGCAAAGGAGGGCGACCCTTTGTAGTGGCGTTTGTAAGTTCCCACTTGAAGCAGGTATTGAGACGGCAGACGCATCAGAAGCTCTTTTATTGCTTTTGTTTGATTAGAGGGATGATTGACCAGTTCCTTAGGTAGCTCTGATGTTTGGTAACCCATGGCTTTTCTGGGATCAAGGTTGGCACCTCATCCATTTCATTCGTCTAAATGCAGGACATAAGCCATTCTTGCTTGTTTCAATGACCAGAGGCATTTGAGCACTATACTAGGAATTCGCCACAATGGATTGCGAGCTTGACCAGTGCATGCTGCGGATTGATTGTGTTCGCGCCGTAATGTAAGTGTATTCAATGGTGTCTAATTCTAGGATGCAATGTTTCAAGGTAGGACTGATATGGAGCAAAGGCTTCACTACGTACCTTCCATGGCCATGAAATCTGGTTGATGAGAGTGGAATCACCATATATCCGCAATTTCTTAACGTTAAGTGCAACGGTGGACCTGTAAATCCAAATACATTGTTTCATACTCTTGCGACATTGTTAGTGACATCGAAGTCGAGCTTTTACACGAGATCGAGGTGGTGGCTCCTGTGTGACGAGATTAGAAGCACTGTAATCTTCGCATCACTTGTTTTAGTAAGATGCACCGTCGAAGATCATAAAAACCAATTGTGCTTCCTCGGTCAATCATTTGTTCCTCTCTAAGAGTCAAAAGTCCTCGGGAAGGACTTCGTCTGGAAATCTGCTAGCGAATTCAGAGTAATAATGCTACCTTTGATGGCTTTTTGAGGCCACGACTTAAGGCAATTTGCGAGGCAGAAACCATTCCACCTGGACATACGGTTCCGTTGACGCGACCTTTCAAAGAGGTACTGTAGAGGATCTCCCTTTGCATACAATGTTACGGTATGTGTTGAGTAAGTAATTCGGAGCTTTCGTGATGCCCACACTTTAGAGCCAAGCATAGGTTCTCTAGGAAGAGTATCATTCCTCTTAGGGAAGCCCCTTTCACTAGGGATGAGTAAATATGCGTTATTTTCTATTCCGGGTATCAAGGCTCTCGGGCCCTAAATGGTTAACAATAGCACATTTTTTAAGGAGTCATAGGCTATTATTGGAACAGAGGATGTGATTGATGAAGTTTTGCAATTCTTTGAGAAAGGGAAGTACTTAAACAAGTTAATTGTACAACTCTGACTTGATTTCCTAAAATTGCTTCTCCTGTTTCTGTGTTGGACTTTAGACCTATAGCTTGTTGTAATGAATCTACAAGTGCCATTAACTAAGCTTCTGTGTAAGCCAGTTGGAGAATGGTTATTTGCAATCTTTGGTTTCTTGAATCAAATGGCTTCATTAAGGGCGGCAAATCATTCAAAACTTGTATCATTACTAGGACAATGTTGCTAGTATAAGAGGAAGATGCCCCTAAGAGCTGTCTACTAAAGGTGGACATAAGAAAGCTTATGATTCTGTTAGTTGGAGTTTTGGCAGGATATGCTCCAAGCTTTGAATTTTCTGATCATTTCGGAAAGCTTTCATTTGGACATGGTGACCACTCCTTCTTTCTCCTTGTGTATTGATGGTTTCCTTGGATGGCTCTGTTCAAGGTAAGAAGGGCCTCAGGAGGTGAACCCTATGTTCACTCTCTTGTTGTTTGTGTATGGAATTCACTCTAGATTGCTCCACACTCTGGCTGGTTCCAGAAGTTCAGGTTATCGTTCACGTTGGGTAGAACTCTAAGTTAAATCATTTGGTGTTGCTAATGACTGGGATCATGTTTTGTTGGGGATAGAATAGGGAATTCCATTCTCTTATGTTGAGATGCCTCGGCAACTTTCCCAGCTTGTTCTGGCTTGGTACAAATTCCGATTAAGATCTAATATTCACTGTAGTTAAGCCCATTGAGGACAGATGCTTGGTTGCTGCTTTCTGGCTTCCAAACTTTAATCAAATGCCTTTTTAAATATATGAGGATTAATAATCTATAGATACTACATTTGTCCCTCCATTTAAGGCCAAAAGATATAACTTATACCAAATTGCAATTGGTCCAATTCTAAAAGAACAACTACCTTAAATAATGCTCTCGGAATCTCGATTTGCAAAGCCGAAGCACCTTTTTCTTGCCCAAAGCGGCCCTTAAAATAATTTTTAATTTCAAATGATTTTAACTTATTTTAGACATTTTTTCTAGAATTTTTCCGATTTCTGAATTGCTCAGCATTTTTGGCAATTTTCAGTAATTTTCAGCAATTAATTATTTGCGGATTAATTAATTAAATTATGAAAAACAATCAAAAATTCACAAATTTTGACACAATGCACATTTTTTACAAGGCATTGTGTGGCATATTTTCCATATTTTTTGAAGTTGTGGAAAAAAAATCGTTATGAGTTCCTAAGCAAATACATGCACGCTGAGCGAGAATGGCTCATTTTCGGGAGCTTCGGGGCTGCACCCGGCGTGGGGCCACACGAATATCTCCCCAAATCAATCAGTTTATTTGTGTTCAAAATTTGGGCATAAAATAAATAAATATATTTTATTTCGGATTTATATTATACGCAATGTTCAAAAAGACAGGGGAAATCAGCCAAAAAATTACGCCCAATTTTGGCATATTTGCGCCCAAATTCTTATCGTTTTTGGCTTTGGCCTATAATATAGACCGAACCCCCCCTCATGCAACTTTGGAGCGATAAAAGCTCGGGAATTCTCTCTCTCTCTCTCTTCGTCCATACTCTCTCCCTCTCTTTCCAAAACTCTCAAAGAAACTCTTTCAATTCATTTACACTCAAAAAACGATATTCAATACATATTCAAATCAAGAGATCAAGGCATTCAAAGGCAATCGTTCGAGGGATTGTTCGCCACGCATTGTTGGTATAACCTATGAGGCCACAAAAAATCATAGAAGCTCTCTCTTCTTCTCTTCTCTTAATTATTTATTTTTGGTTTTTTGCTGTATTTATCACTTTGAATCAAGTATATTGACTTATAAACTAATTAGGACATCAATTAACATGTAAATTAAACCTCTTATTTCTTCTTTTTCAATGCGATTTCAATTATAAATGTCATTACAACATTTTCTTTCATTTTTCCTATGTAAATGCGATTTGCAAGGCGATTTCAATTCAAAATCAATTTTGTTTTGCCTTTGGTCTTATCTTGATACGATCACGAGCAGGTAAGTCTCCTCCTTCTTCCTCCTTATATTATTCTTATTCATGTTCTTGTATATATTGTGGACGAAACTTGAAAAGTCTAACGAATTACAAATGTATAATTGAAACATGTGGTGTAGGCATCTTGCTTATGCGGTACTTAGGTCGTTGCACTAAGTATCCGCTTCTAAGGCAACACGTCTCAATGGAGTGTGTTCTACACTCGAGACAACGCGGGGGGGGGGGGGGTCGCTTAAGATTAGCGCTGGTGCACTAACTATGTATCCAACTCTTAAGCTGGAGGCCCATTCCCAACTAGACCCTGGGCAAAATTGATCCGAATTCGAATATCGTCCGACCGATACGATCCGCGGTCCCGATCATCGATCCGAATGTTGGTCCGAATCCCAATGGGTCGGTCCGATCCGAAACAAAACTTATTCCGATACTCATCTGATATTCGGAACCGATCCCGAATCCGATCTTGAATAAGTTATCTAAAGATGCCAAAAACTATAAAAATTTAAGTTTTACTCCCATGCGATATGAAAATTGTTCGGTCCCGGTCCGATCCGAAAGTACAATAACAGAATGTTGGTCCGAATCTTGATGGATCGGTCTGGATTCGAAAACCGATCCATCTTAACAAGATTCAAAAAAGGGTCGATCCGATATCGACCGATCCGAATTCAATCCGAACGTCCGATTGCCAGGTCTAATTACCACCATGACGTGCCGGCTGCGTTCCTTACAGAAACCGTATTGGTTTTTGACCTCCTTTGATCATCACAGCAAGTTGGCTGTGTTAAGGGCTGCTCTAATCCTAGTCATGGCACCCTTTTTGGACACCCTTGACTGACCTTAGCAGAATCAGGTTGCACTATTTTGCTGATGATGCTTTATGTGTCGACATGTGCATATGCATTCATCTCACTTCTTCGAGTTTGTGGCCCATATCCATGTCTATTCCATCTATGATCCATATTCCATTTCAACTTAGTTCCACTTTGAAATTCCACAAAAACATTCATCTCTAATTCATGGGCCACATCCTAGTCTCATTCCACAAATTCTCCATCCTCCCATTTCACTCCAAATCTTCGCTTAATCACATCAATCCACATAAAAAAAGCCCAATGGGACTCAATGTTAAGTCGTCTAGGTTCAAGAGTCCTGTTCCAACTCAAGTCTAGTTCTGACCCAGCCCAAACACTCAAAATAGACGAGGTCTTCTGTCCAGTCCAGTCCAATACACAAATCTCGAGTTCCAAATTTAAGTCTAGGAGTCCAAGTGCCTTAATCCACACCAAGGTTACCCAAATGTCAAGTCCAATTCCAGGTCCAAGAACCTCTTAGATTTCAAACCAGATCGAAGGTTACAAGCCGAGTCAAGCCCAACACCAAGTCAAATTGAGGTTCTAAGTTAAGCACCTCAGGACCAAATAGGGTTCAAGTTATTGTCCAAGTTGTCAAATCAATGCAAGTTCAAGTCCAATAGTTTTGATGCTTCAAAACCAGAATTAGAAGTTCAAAGCCAGAGTCTAACCCAGAGTCAACTCACAAGTCAAATGGCCTAACCCAAGCCAAACCCACAAGTCAAATAAGACCTTCCCAAGGGGAGTAAGTGGAGCTTCTAAGCCTTTAGGCAAACAAGGCGAGCTTGTTGTAAGGGGGTTGAGACCAGTTGACTGACAAGTTACAAGTTTCAAGACAAAGTCCCTTAATGAGTCAACAAGAGTTCCAGTCCTTAGCCCGCAACGTCCCCTTTTTTTCTTTCATTGTTGAGTCATATGTCAATTAGGATATCTCCTCTCCAAGTAAGCCTCCACCACTCATCAAATTAAACATCACAATAAAATGGACTCCTCTCTTCTTAAAGTCCAAGTTTCTAGTATTTAAATTTCCCATGATGAAACTCTTCCACGCAGATGAACCTCAATAAAAAGATTCAAATCAAAATGGACATGCTCGAGAGGCTCTCTTTCATAGCTCCACGGAAAATATCCCTTCCCTCCATTCACCTTCTATCACAAACATCAAACATCCATTGCAACCCCTTTGAGCCTACTAGACATTTTCTTTCTTACCTACATCAAAAAATACCATTCAAGGACAAGCAAAATTCAAAGAAACTCAAAATAAAATTCAACGCCTCAAAAGCTAAAGTAAGCCAAAGTCACATCAAAATCAAATAAAACTCATGTTCAATTTAGTTTTCCAAATCAAGCCTTGGTCAAAATCAATCCCAAAATTAAAATACCAATTCAAGCCTCACACCCTCAAACCTAAGCCTACATTACAACTCAAAAGTCCTCTCCAAAAAGGCATTGTTCCATCCACATACACACACGACTCACGAACTTACGATCGGTCTTGATTTTCCGCAAGGATAACATAGGTAGCCTCACCTCGAGTCCGACCAAATAATAAAAACAAACAGAGGTTGATCTTAATGAGTTGTTCGATTCTCTAGAATTCGAAAAATACCCCTCTTAGTCTAGTCCTGACATAGACTCACTTTTGATCCAGTTACACCGTGTCAGCCTTCACATTTGTGTCAACCCCTGGCGTCACCAATTTTCAACCTTCTATTTTTCGAACTCTAGCCCATTCTTCAATTAACCTTTTAGGCACTCTTTTGACCAGATCAACATAGGGGCTTAGTTGCTCAGTATTATTTCAAAATGTCAACTTCGACGTTGGGTGGCTTCCTTTTTTATACAAGTTGGTCCAAAGTCCATGGTCATCAAAATCGAAGATCCAAAATTAAGCCTCTCCTGGGCTAGCTCATCAAATTCCAAACTTAAGGTCAAACTCAATTCAAGGTCACACTCTTCTCTAGGCATAGGAAAGCTCCACTCACAGGCCTCGATTCTTAGTCTCCCATGAGTCAACCTAAATCCAAAAATCAAATCCAGGTCAAAGTCCAAATCCAAGGTCAATGTTAAACTCAAAGTTCCAAAGTTCAAGCTACCTCCACGACAACGCATTGAGTCATCTCTCTTTATTCAATTCAACTCTACCTACAACATTGCGATGTTGTAGGTCTGCGTTATCTTGCAAGTTGCGATTCTTGTAAGATTTCTATTTTCAACGTCAATGCTACTTACAACACTACTACAAAAAAATCCAAAGAGTGGTTTAAAAATGGGCAAAGAACGCATTACAACCAGTCTCTAGCTCATAGGGCTCTTAGGAGAGAGAAACCGGTAGTAATTGCGGTCTCTTAAACAAACCAAAGAGACCGGTTTATGAGTCGGCTTATCACTACAACATAAGAGACTGTGTCTGACCAAACCGGCTCTTACGGTGTATCAAAGAGACCGGTTCTTTGTCAGATACGGTCTCTTTGATAGCTAAGAGACCGATTTTAAACAACCCGGTCTCTTATGTTTTACAGATAATTAAAAAAAAAAGCAGCCTGCTACATGCAGGCGTACTATTAATTTATTGGTTGGATCTTTAATTGGCAAACTTTTATATCATGTACAATTCGGCATTGAAATGGACAACCTTCCAATATTATTTATTTTATGAAAAAATAAAAATTTCAATACCACTTTTTCAATACTTTATTATGGGAAAACTTTATCTCCGTAATGTGTCAAGATTAAACATACAAATGAAAAAACAATATATTTAAATCAGAAATTAAAGGTCTGCATTCTCTTCTTACGTTGCTCTCCACATCTTCAGATCCATGGGATATGCCAAATCAAAAGTGCCTAATTCAGCATATTAAACAATCTTTAGTTAATTCAATAATAGTTCAAGTTTGTAAATAAAATAAAATGAGAAACTGAACATGAATAACAGAAGGTTAGAGATATGAGAATAAATTAAAAAAATGTAAATTTTACATCAATACACATCATACTCAACAATTAAAAATCAGTACAAAGCATATTTATATTTATCAAGGTCTCCATTAACCAAACAATGTTACAATTACCAAAGGCCCAAAAAATGACTGCTTAGATTTATCCTTTACCTCTACAATATAATTTTGCAATAAAACAGAAAAAAACATACTAAAAACCGAATCTACAAATATAATTTGCAATTATAATTTGAACCTAAAAATCTAACTAAACGCATAACCCAAAAAATCTCACTATAAAACGCAGAAAACAATAAAAAATTGTCATTAAAAAAAACCGAAAAACCAAATAATGATAACATAGAAACTGAAAATCCAGATTATAAGAAAAAACCCCCAAAAAAATCGAAAAGAAAGAAAAAAAAGGAAGGAAATCCAAAACACCCAGAAAACGAAAATGGAAACCAAAAAAACAAAAATTGAAAATCCAATAACGAAATGCATAGATCTAGTTTTTTCAAAAGCCAAGGAACAAAACCGAATCCCTAAAAAACCAATTAATGAAAAAAAAATCAAAAACCTTTAAAGAAACGAAAAACAAATGGGAAAATCCCAAAAAGCTGATAATCGAAAAAACGAAATAAAACAAGAAAAAAATCGAACACTCAAAAATCGAAAATTACAAAATAAAAAACGGAAAAAACCTAGATCTATTAAATAGAAAAATCAAAACCCCAAAACAGAAAATAGAAATCAAAATAAATAACAAAAAAAAACAACAAACCAAAATTAGATTGATGCAAAAAACAGATCGAAAAAATCGAAATCCAAGGAATCGAAAACCAAAAAATCAGAACAAAAACTAAAACCAAAAAAATCATATCAAAAAACTAAAATTTGGAAAATTGCAAAAACAGATCCAAAAAACCGAAAAAAAACTGAAAACCCCAAAATTGTTTATGCAAAATCTGGGAAAAAAAACTGAAATCAATGCATTTCTTAGATCTATATTGAAGGGATAAGAGTAATGCAATAATTTGAAAATTTTACCATGAAAATAATGAGCAAGTGCGTCGAGGTGAGGAGCAGCGAAGACCGAGGAGAGAGCAGCGATGGGCCAGGGCCGAGGATGAAGCAGCGCATGCCGAGGGCGAAGAGAGAGCAGCCGATGGCCGAGGAGAAAAGCAGCGATGACAGGAGAGGGAGAGAGGGCCAAAGGAGGAGGAAAAAGAATGAGGGTTGAATGAAATGAGGAGGAATAGTGAGGGTTGAATCTGATTAAAAAGAGGAGAGATAATGTGAGTATATGATGAATCATTGAATGAAAAGAAAAGAAAGAGAATTCGAGATATATGCGTTTGCAGTGTGTAAGCCACAATAGTTATATAAAAAATATTATAAAATTTATATTAGAGACCGGTTTCATATTGCACGGTCTCTGACATGGTGTCTTGAGATCGATGTTAATTAAACGGTTTCTTACATCGATTTAAAGACCGGTTTAAATGAATAACCGGTTTCTTATCTATTATATTAGTCTTTGTCTATTTGATTAATATTAGTTATTGATCCAGGCTCAGCGAGTCCCTTCTTTCCGATGATGAACTGTGGCACCACCCTACTTTTGTCTCGGTGAACCGAGGAGAAGGAGGGCTCGTCGGGAAGAGATTGTACGATGAGAGAAGCAAGGAGGTCAACCTCTTTCAAATACCGGTGACTTAACTCAACCGGTTTCTTAAAAAGGTGATTTTGCCCATTTTTATAGTGAGTGCAACATTGCGATTGTTTGGTCTGCGTTCCATTATTCCACAGTGCATTCTTGTAGATTTATTTTTTCAACTTCAATTCTACTTACAACATTGCGATTGTTGTAGGTTCTGTGCTTATCTTGCAAGTTGCAATTCTTGTAAGACTTTCTATTTTCCAATTCAATTCTACTTACAGCTGCCGATTGTGTTGGGGTCTGCGCACTATCTTGCAAGTTGCGAGTCTTGTAAGCTTTCAATTTCCAAATTTCAATTCTACTTACAACATTGCGATTGCTGTAGATCGCGTTCTATCATGCAAGTTCCGATTATCTTGTGAGACTTTCTATTTCGAATGCAATTTTTTCTTTAACCTTACAGCATTGCGAGTGTTCATTGTAGGCTGTGTCCCATCTTGCAAAGTTGCAATTCTTGTAAGACTTTTTATTTCCAATTCAATTCTACTTACAGCATTGTTATTGTATAGGTCTGATTTCTATCTTGCAAGCACGATCCTTGTAGACTTTCCAATTAATTTCATTCTTACTTACAACATTGTGATTGTTGTAGGACTGCGGCCCTGTTTTGCAAGTGCATTTTTGCAAGACTTTTCCATTTCTTAATTCCACTTCTATCTACAACATAGCATTGTTGTAGGTCTGCTTCCATCTTGTAATTTGCGGATCATGTGCAAGATCCCCTTCTACGTTCCATCTCTACTTTGCATTTCCATCTTTCAAATGTCGCAATCTTAGAAGATTTCATTCTACTACAACATTGGCGATTGTTGTAGGTCTCCATTCCATCTTGTAAGATGTGCAATTTCTTGCAAGATTCTATTCCACTTCCCATCTCAAATCCATCATATCAATCTCAACTCACAAATTTGTCCTTTGTGGGATTGCATATTGCACATAAATGTGTGTCATCTCGATTGTCAACACTATACTTGCATTGCTTGTCCAATTTGGTCGAACTGATTCTAATTTTTGGAGGGCATTTCAATTTTCCAAGATCAAGGCTGGAGGAACAAGGGGCTTCCGAAAGCTTATACAACCCACACGTGTAGGTAAAAACTAATCTTTGTTTTGATGGGTTACGAAGCACTTTGAGGAGGTCTTACGAATCTATAATCTCTAAAGATACTGCCAAAAGTGGGGGGCTTCTGTAGATACCTACCATTTGTCCCTCATAAATGCCAATGATATACTATACCACATTAAATTGGCCAATCTAAATAACAACTACTTATACAATGCTCTAGAATCTCGATTTGCCAAAGCTGAAGCACCTTTTCTTCCCAAAGCGCCCACTTAAAAATAAGTTTTAATTTTCAAAGATGTTTTTAACTTATTTTTAGCATTTTTCTTAGATTTTTCGGATATTTTTCTGGATTTTTCTTCAGCATTTTTGCAATTTTCGAAATTTTCAACAATTTTAATTAATTTTGCGATAATTAATTAAAACAGTTGAAAATAGGTCGAACAATTCTCGACACAATGCACATTTTTTTCAAGGAGATTTTGTGCATATTTTTACATAATTTTTTGAAGGGTGTTAGAAAATTAGTTTTGAGTTTCCTTAAGCAAAAACACGCACCCGGAGCGAAACGGCTTATTTCGGGAGCTCGGGGCTTGCACCCGAGCGTGGAGCCCACACGAATATCTCCCCAAATCATCGGTGATTTGTATCAAAAATTTCGCGATCAAAAAAAATTAAATGACACTTTTAGTCGATTACTATACGCAATCTTCAAAAAGACAAGAGGAAATCAGCCAAAAAATGGCAAGATACTGGGCGCAATTGCGCCCAGTTTGGGCGTATTTGCGCCCAAATTCTGCCCTTTTTGGCTTTGGGCCTATAAATATAGACCGACCCCCCTCTCATTTACAATTTGGACGATAAAAGCTCGGTAATTCTCTCTCTCTCTCGTCCATACTCTCTCCCTCTCTTCCAAAACTCTCAAAGGAACTCTTTTCAAATCAAACACACTCAAAAACATATTTCAATACATATTCAAATCAAGAGATCAAGGCAGTTCAAAGCATTGTTCGAGGATTGTTCGACCACGCATGTGTTGGTATAACCTATGAGGCCACAAAACTTCATAGAAGTTCCTCCTTCTTCCTTCCTTTAAATTATTCTTGATTTTTGCTTGTTTTTATCACTTGAATCATTGTAATAATTGACTAATAATACTATTAAGACATCATTAACATGAAAAATAAACTCTTATTTTTTTTCTTTTCAATTCGATTTTAATTAATTGTCATTACGAACATTTTCTTTCATTGTCCTATGTAATAGCGAATTTGCGAGGCGTTTCATTTGCAATCTTACTATTGTTTTTGCTTTTGTTATCTGGATAGCGATAAGAGTAAGTCCTCCTCCTTCTTTCCTCCTATATATTTATTCATGGTCTGTTATATATTGTCTTCAACCACCATTAATTTTGCAATTAAAGAACCTTATAAATGCTTGTCACGCCTAATAAGATTAATTATGGACAGACGGTTAGGATCCTTGAATCTTGACCTAATTCAAAGCGACAATAATTAATAATCTTACATGCCATTATCACTCGCCTAGTAACAACTAGGCATCAATACGGACATATATGTTGTTCGATATTACAATTGGTGAATTTGCAGAGACGTAGTAGAGGCGCTAGATATGGCAGGGAGGGTGTTATTGCACTACTTCGCCCTTACCCTCGTCCCCTAACCAATTCTGGTGCACGACCTAACATGCAGTCCTTCGGCCTTGCATGCCCCACTATGCCGACAAGGCTTACAACGGGTTCTGCAGCAGTTTCTCGAAAAAGTGCGGGGGTTGATGGACTTTCCTCTATTCGATTCGAGTTTCTATGACCCTCAATGCCAAGCATACTCACACTTCCAAAATAACAAGGGAATTCAATGCTTCGCAATACAGTGTCTCAACTTAGACTGTACCCCATGAGCAGGAGGGAGCGAACCCAGTCCGGCCAGGTGATTGGCCCACTCCTGTAATATTAGTAGCAAGACTTTTGAAGATGGCTTCTTGAGTAGCAGGCCTCTTCTACAAAGAAGAACCCAAGTTGATCACTACTGTGTCTCAGTCTCCAACTAACTGGGCTGCTAGTTTCATCATTCCTAATGTGATGTGCAGCCAATGTGAAGCTATGTGAGGGAATTTCCTGTTGGGATGGAAACTTATCTTTTTTAGGCCTTCTCCAGTGGCTTGGGATTTATTTGTCGTTTCAAAGAAGGAAGGGGTTTGGAGTGTATGATTGCTTTGCCTGGAAATTGTAGCTATTGGAAAATAAGTCTGGAATAATGCTAGTAAGTAAGGATGCATGTGCTTCGTTGGATTAATCATCTTTACATTAGAATAAACATTGGAAGAGGGTTACATGTTCCTAGCTCGGCTATTTGGACTTGGAAAAAAAAAAAAATCTGGTAAGTTAAGGAAATTTAAAACCTGGTTTTTCTGGTGTTGTCTAGAGGCTAACCCGAGTGGGTACTCATGGCTAGTGGTATAAACTGGTGGGCGTTGTGAATTTCTCTTGAACTTCCTGGGCTGCTATGGTCTAGAACTGATTTAATATTCCTCGGCAGCGAGTTTAGTGTGAGTGATGATTATGTGGAGGGAAATTGAGAACAAAGGGACAAATTGTTGATTGTGGGAAGTTGGGTAGAATCCTTTGTGATTTTGGAGGATGAATCTGATGGATCATTTAGTTTTTGCTTGTCCTTATAGGCAGCAGTGTTGTGCTATAACTGCAACTTCTACTTACTTTGTCTTGTTGATCTCTCTTAATCTGGATGCTTGTCTTTCTAGCTTGAATTGCAGAAAAAGAGTAACGGGGAATTTTAGGAGGCAGTGTTATTATAGCTGGTATGGTGCCCATGTATACTTTTGGCAAGAAAGAAGGAAACGGAACAGTTTGCATTCTCAGCTCAAAATCTGACTTATTTGTTTTCGTTTTAAGTATGTTTTACCTGTAAAAGTCAAGTGTAGTGATAGACAGTGGTTATGTCTTTGTTTTTAATCAATAGCCTAGTCTTGTGTTCGGTTGTTTTGGAATCTATTAATTCCTATATCTTGGGCTTGGCTCCTTTGTAGTTGTATTGTTTTAGTGTGCAATAAAATATTTCTTTTACTTTCTTTCAAAAAGAAAAAAGGCCCTCGGGTTGTTTCATATGATCTCTTCCTCCAATCACCATGGAGAAAAGCAGTCTTAACATCAAGTGCTCCAACTCCATATCTAAAGGCAAAACTAAAGCTAGGCTAGATACGCAATGTAAGAATGACAAAACAACTAGAGAAAATATTTCATTAAAGTGTAATCCATCCTTTTGATGACAACCACGCCACAATTGAACGTTCTGCTTGTACCTTGATCTTCAACACCGGGGGATGCCATCTTTCAGCTTGAAAATCCATTTGCAAACTTGATGGACGCTTGCCCCTTTATTGGCCACTCAACCAGATTCGAGTTACCATCTATGTGGGACTCTCAACCTCTTCATCATAGCCACAAACTATTCAGATGAGTCACGAGATAAAAATGGCTTCAGAATAATTAAGGATCGACGTAGTATCAATTTCTTCAACAGTCAAAAATAAGCAACAGATTCACTCATAATTTTCAAGATGAGATGGCTTGTAGTTTGTCTCGTGGGCCCTATCTTGGAGCATAGAAGGACCATGATTGGAACATCGATACTGGTAGTAGTAATATCATTACTATCCTCCTATTGATATGAGTTAAGTAAGCAAGTGTGAGTTGTAGTCCACATCGAAAGAATGAGCTTAGTAAGGCCTTCTAGTCTATAACCTAAGTGGGCTACTCCTCCTATTCCCCTATTGGTTTTAGGATGGAACTAACTTGGGCTTTGCAAGTGGGTTACTCCTTCACCCCGTCTTCTCCCTTGTATGTAACGAGTGGTATCAGAGTCGGGAGCCAAGCTGGCAATTGGTTCGGTCCCGGGTGAGGGGTGTCTACCGTAGTGTGGGGATCCCCTGTTGCCCCGCGATTTGTTAATCTGGTGGTCGTTGTATCGAAAGTTTATGCGGTGCAAAGATGGTTGTCACCCTATAATGAGGGTGAGTTTGAGATTGGCCAATCGAGGTTGCGTTCGAGGGAGTCAGAGTAAGTGGGTTCCTTTGTTTGAGGGGAGGATTGTTAAGGATAAACAATCCAAGTTACTGGAAAAAATACGAGTGAAGAACTCCTTATTATGTTAGTTCACCACACTACATATGAGGCCTTTTGGATTGTGTTCAAAAAACAAAAACCGTGAGGCTCGTGGCCTGGCCGAAGCCGACAAATAGTCATGACTAGTGTGCACGTGAACGTTTGATGGTTACCCAACAGATTGCCTTTTTCAGAAAAGCAGGCGTGTTTACACTTAGATGATCATCATCACACGACGAGTACTATTCAAAAACCAAAGTAAGAATTCTAACAGCAAACAACACTCAATCATTTGCCAATTCAGAAATAATATGAACATTCAATTTACACTTCACAATTGGATTTCCAAAATGGCAAAAGTTGAGATATTAAAACGTTTTTTTTTTTGTTTTTTTTTTTTTTTATCTCCAGCTTATGTGCAAAGTATTGCTACAAATCTACAATTAGAGTTGATCAAGAAGATTTAATGAGTTGCCTACAATCAAAGAAGATATTCAAAATTGCACAGTTAATAAGTTACTGGTCCTTAACAATGAAGAGTACATGGAATCATGTTATTGTTATAACATAACGATAATTATGGTTTAGCAAATTACAAAAAAGCAGAACAGGTATTCTGCACTTAATCTGTTTACTCCATATCCCCAAACACCCAAACCAATTAATCTAATAACAAATCAGACATCAAACCCATTAGAAAAAACTGCTCTCTTGTTTTTCCCTTCTAAATTACCAAGATGACCCTAGTAAGACAAACAGCAAGCAAGAAAGAAAGAAGAAGAAGAGCGAAAACGAATCTCTAGCCAGGACCATTTTCCTCACAGCTTTCGCTTCAATCCTCAACTCTTGCCCTTCGAGAGCATTCAAAACCTCCTTCAAAACAAATCAAACCAATTCCCTTCTCTTCAACTCCTCAACACATTTCCCAAGCAATTTCCAGTCCTCCTTCTCCCTCCCAGAGCTTCTCAGATGTGCCCCTCGACATCGGTCTTGTACCGGACCGCCCAAATCACCGACATCGAGAACAGCAGCGAACAGAGGGACGACACCCACGATTTCTTACAAGCAGAAGAATTGGTGGAAGAGACGTTGAATAGCAGGAGCAGTGAGAGTGAGTGGAAGAGGAAGAAGATGGTGTAGAGGTTGGTGATCTCCTTTCGGACGCCGTCSATTTGGGACTCTTTCAGGGAGATYCGGCCGAGGATTAGGTCCTGCTCTTTCAGCCACTGCTTTAGGAGGAGTTTGTGAGTTGGGGTTTCTGCTATTTGGTGAAGTGGGTGCTGGGGTTTTGAATCCATTTGTGGTGGGATTTTGCTATGATATTTCGATATTCAAGAGCGAAAGAGAGGAAGAGAGAGATGGAGAAGTGAGTTTTGGGGGAGAATTATTGAGATCTAAGTAAGAATCGGGAAGGGTGCAGAGAGATGGAGCGTGTTTTGCAACGGTCATGTGATTATGTGAAAGTTTAGAGTTTTTTAAATGTGACAACGGTCGAATTTGTGATGGTGTAAGTAACGGCTTAATCGTTTTCAAAAGCAACGACATTACCATTTTATCTTGGAAAAATTGTCAATAATTACCTACTTTTTTTTTACTTTTAAAAATAACTATTCAGATTATTTTTTATTTAAAACAACTACCTATATTTTCAATTTTTTTGCGAATCACTACTCACTTTTGGATTTTCGCCACTTAACACCGTATTAACCACCACAAATCACCCCAACCCGGCATCCCAATTGCAAAAACCACCCAACTTTGTTGTTTCCCATCTCCTAAACCATCCAACACCCACCAACACAACTCAACCACCCAAACCTCATCACACTTAGTTTTTAGCCTTTTCTCAGCTACCATCCCATTTTCTTAACATAGTTCCTTCATTAAAAGTTGTTAATCTCGGAAAAATACATGAAATACATTGAACATAGTTCTAAACCATCCAACACCCACCAAAACAACTCAACCACCCAAACCTCATTCAACTTAGTTTTACCTTTTTTCAGCTATCCATTCCAATTTTCGAACAGTATTCCTTCGTAAAAGTTGTAGGATCTCGGAAAAATACATGAAAGGCTCAAGAATCACGTGATTTGAAGTTGTGTTAAGTAGTTATGTCCTCCGCAAAGTTTCAAAATCCGAAAATCGGTAGTGATTCGCAAACAAAACATAAAAAATGGTAGTTGTTTTAAAAAAAAACAATGCAGTAGTGTTTTCAAAAGTGACAAAAAGTGCAGTATTGTGACAATTTTGCCTTTTATCTTTGAACGGATTTTGTTTATTAATCGACTAATAGGTTAGTTCAAAGAGAAATTCATCGTACATCCAATGGATTTCAAACATGGGATATCAATGACATTTGGTAATAAATTCAAAAAAAGTAAAATATAAAATGATAACATTGTAAATAACATGTATCATATATTTAATCAAATGTATTGATAGTCAAAATTCTTATGTGCATCGGTATGCACACTAAATTTATTGTGCACTAGATTAAATTGACCCTTTTGTCAATATGGTAACCCTTTATCAACTAGTGTTCCACAACAACGCGCGCATGCCGCGTCCCACTTTATGATATGTTAAAATCATTTCTCAATTGTAAAACGTCCACATGTTCATGTCCCATTGTATACTCCGTATTATAATTCTAATTATTCTTGTGATTGAATTTTGAATATTCAAAGTTAATTGGAAAATAAGAACTTTTAATTGAATTCATTTAAAACATGAATGCATTTGAAGATAAATTAGGGAGTACAAGACACACATTTATAATATTACAAAGTGACCAATAACTATAATCAATGTATTCTAGTAATTGGTTGTTGTGTATATAATTCAATGAGAGAGTGGTTAAAACCTTAGAAAGTTCTCTGTCGGTTGCATCCGTGTGTAGAAGGCCTCATTCTGTATACAGTTGTTGCATGTGTTTTGTGTGTGAAACTCCAACCTCTAGTGATTTTAGTCTTGTGTTAATCCATTTAGTTCAATCGTTGATAGCTGACAATCCCCTTGACCTTGGTTTGCTTCGCTTTAGGATAAATCACAATCGTGGTAAAACGTAATTCCGGTGGGTTCAGCCCTCTTGCCACACTTAGCTAGTAAGACCGAGATCAGGAACTTATCTTTCGGTAAGCCTTGACAACGAGCTATTCACTTGCCAAATAAAATGTTTCAAATTTCGTTTACTTGGATGCAGTAATTGGGAGAATGAAGATAACCCAATACACTCAAATTACCTTATACACGCAATTGCATTTAGCAACCCTAAAAAAAATGCTTTCTTCATGTTTCATCACAACACATCTTTCCACCAGGAATCGCACTTAGATAAAGCTTCTTAGAGGAATAGACCCCCTAAACTAAAGTATGGCAATTTCCTATTTATAGCCAGAAAAGCAATACTCTCTCTAAGCTGCACTCACCTTTGAAACCAATTAGACTTGACTGGATGATATACAGCCATATTAGAGAAGAAAATTTTAAGCCACGCTAAAAACTCATAATAAAATTAAACATCCCTTTAGAAATAGCAACAATAACTCAAAACACAATGCTGCACCAAAATGAGGGGTATTGAAAATCAAGCCCTCCAATCTCTCACAAACCTAGAGGCAACTCCATGCACAAATTAAATAAAAGAGATAGAGCCCCTTGTCTTATGCCCGCTCTTAAGAATAATCCACTCACTTAGCCATTAACATGAAACAAACCGAGAAAGAATAGAGTTCATTACCAAGTAATTAAAATTGGTGAGCGAAATTCAAATGATGCAACATGTCTCCACAAAAAGCCCACTTCAGCTTCAATGCTTTTTTCTAATTATCATTTTCACAAACAACATGTAACTTGCTTTTATTAGCTGTATATTTTCACGCATCTTACAATAAGACATTATGAAAATTGACCTTAATTAAAAGCACCTTGTTGTGACTGATTATTTATAAGAACTTATCACACTCCTTAAAATACTTGTTAATGCCACTCATGTAAATTGTATACAATAGGCTATACCTAACTCTCCCACAAACTAGCACTCTGAACCGTGGAACCCCAAGATAGTAGTACATTTCCTCTTTAAAAGCTTCAAGTGGAAAGAACTATATCCAGGAACAACATCAACACCTCAACCCCTACTAGTCCCAGTAGCCTTAAAATCACTTTTAAACATCTATTCAACTCTATCACAAGAATGGTACCAAACCATTCTCTTCACATTAGCGCTTAGTATTGATAACAACAGCTTTTACAACAAATCTAGATCATATTGACCTAAAGTCCAAAACTTAAAACACTATTAAAAAATATGCACAAAATACTATTTCTTAGGAACCAAAACGCGTTGACCCTGCTTTTCATAAAAGAATCAAAATTCGTTATATACTCCAACTTTGATATTCAAAAGCTGCCTGTTTTAAGCAAAAAACCGCAGCTTTTTAGTCAAAAGCGCTGTTTTTAAGCAAAAACGCAGCTGGAGTCAACTGCGTTTTAGCAAACCCCACTTTTGAACCCCAATTTGTTTTTTTTTTAGAAAATATTCAAAACTCTTCAATAAATTTAATATAATAAAATAGTCTTTCTTTTCTTATGCATTAGTTGCTTTATCATTTTGCTTATGCTCTTTATATCAAAATCAGTGATAACTAAGACAATGTAAAAAAACAAACTTATAATCTTATATATATTATGTAAATGATTAGAGTACATAAAAACTAATWATTAAGTAATACAATGAAAACTAATTATTACAATCAAAACGAATTATTGGTAATAATAATACAGTAACATTTTTTTAAAAAAAATAAGTCATCATCTTCCAAGATGAATCTTCAAGTCTTCAACCCAACCATATATCTACAACAAATGAAAAAAATAAAATTAAAATTAAAATTCTCAAATCAAATTTAACCAAAAAATTCATACATTTAAATCAAGGAACCCACACAATAAATTTAATTAATCATCAAATAAAAAGGATGAAAAAATCCAAAAATACAATATAAATATCGAAATTCATCAAAAATCTTTAAAAAGCGCTATTAAATTAAACAATCGAAAAACAATTGAAAAAATTGAAAAATCAAAATCAAAATCATTGAAACACTTGAAAAATTCCAGAAAAAAATATATGTTCGTCAAAATTAAATATGAATTCGWCAAAAATAACTCATATAAAATCAGCAAAACAAAATATTCGTCAAAAATTCCAAATCTACACTTGAAAATTAGCAAACCCATAATTGAAAAGACAAAATCGAAAAAAAATCCAAAAATGAAAATAAAATTAGCAACCATTCCTCCACCCTCGACCGTTCCTCCACCGCCACCCCCTTCAACGTCAGCCTCGACAACCGCYTCAAGCCGACGACATTCTTTGAAGTTATAGATCTAAAAGAAAATAAAATCAACAAAGAAAATAAAATCAAAATTCAAAACCGAAATTGAAACTTGAATCAAAATTTATAA
>SNQN01010619.1:0-21356 GCA_008642245.1 Bassia scoparia | reverse complement strand
GCAACTCTCGGTAATATGAATACATCACTTGCCATGTGGTTTTTTCTCACGCATTTAAGTTGAGTCTTGAAGATCAAGAGTCAAGACTCATCAAGACCATCGTAAAACTTTGCATGATTTTTTGATCGAGTCGTCAGTAGTGCAAGGTGTATTCTGTAGACCAAGTGGTGACTTGGGCTCGAATATAGAGTCTGATAGCGCATGAGAGGCGTAGTCGAGTTGCGCGATGTAGGTGAGCTAGAAGCGGGTAGGCGGAGATAGAGAGTTGAGGTTAGGTGAAAATTTCGCTATGGAAATGTAAAGTTGGTGAGATAGTTAGGAGTGAATAGATGAAGAGTATGCTGCTTAGTGATGAGTAATTTGAGTGTGGATTGATCGCAAAACTCATTAGTTCGTATGGTACTCGAGAGGAAAGTATTAAGCGACGATCAAACGTCAAACGGAAGGCCTTTGTTAAAAATCAATCAGATAGAATCTGCATTGGTTAAGTAACATATGACGAAATTATATGCATTATATAATTGAGTTGTTTATATTGTGAGCTTTCATGAGATAGATAATGATATATATAAGAGTACATATAAATAATACAAGAACATTGTGTTATCTCTTGATAATATTAATTTTAGTAAATGCATATTATGGAATAGTAAATGTTCATCATGAACTCATGTTTTGAGAATATTGTTCTGTAGCCGAATAATAAAGTTAGTTTCTGCATATAAAATGTGTTTTGGCATTTGACATAGTGAGTTTTTAATTCTTTCTACTATCCTTTTCTTTTTAACGCATTTTCATATTTCTCACACGCTTCTTTTACTTTTATTCTTATAAGAATTAACTTTTTCGAGAGGTAAATGACCCACACATTATTGCTTCTTACATAACAATTTTAAACTTCACTTGAATCCAATTAATTCGGCATTCATCCTATTTTTCACTCATTTTATGGTTCCCACTTAGTGATCTCTTAATCAACATTATTATAATTCCCCAACTAATAATTATACAGAGTTGAAAATATGGCTCTGATTCGGCAAAAAAATATATAAATAATCGAGTAATTGAAACTGAAAAAGTTTAGTTGTGAAACTTGTTCGTGAACTATAATGCGTTCCGAATGATATACTGAATATGTTAATGGAGATGCTCAAGTGTTTTAGCGTATTTGCACTTAAACTTTACTTAATCGTAACTGGATCATTGTAAGTCAGTTTCGGAAAAACCCTGAAGCGCCTGAATACAACTTAATTTTAATATCTGTATAAAAATATTTCCAATTCAAATGAATTAAAGAGGGAAACGAAAGAAGTCTGTACTACATACCTTAATCTATTTGACGGTTTCCTAGGTAGATATCAAAGTAAAGGCTCTACGGAAAGTACTAGACCAACAGTGAGCACCCAAGGGGAAAAATTCTCCACAGACTAGGGTTTGGTCCACTATTCTCCGCAGCGACCACGGCAAGGATGCCGTTGATCATGGCATGGAAGAAGAAACCGCGAAAGAGTCCTCTAAATAGTATGCACCACTTCCTGAATTGCCGCTATGATTGGTCCGGCGGTCCCACAGAAGATTAATAACTCAACCCATCCCTATGGCAGCTTCTAAGCCTGCTAAACAATCAATTGAACTTCCTTCTCCAAGGCTGCTTAATCCACTTCCATTCAGGCCCAAGACCTTGTATGTAGCCACCCGAGCACGTGGTGCACCGCCTTCTTGCAGTGACGTTGGTTAGCCCTAATAGCCTAAGGACTTTTGCTCTTTCTGTACTGTGTGACTACATTTCCACCCGCAGTAGATAATGTGTGTGTACATGTCCTTCCATGTCTCGAAAGTCGGTTTTAATGATAGGGTAACGTTTTCAATCTGCATCGTTACAAGCCTTTGTTGAAGTATTTTGCTCCAATTAGTTTCCTGTTATAGTTTTTCATAATCGTGAAAAAGTGAGACCGTTGTAGATTTGTACTGATTACATGCAGTCAATTGTATAAATTGACGACCCTATTGCTATTGGTTGTTGATCATTTGCATTGTCACATTGGCCTTGTTTTATTGAATTGGACCAATCCAATATCGTTGAACGCTCTCAGATTCGGGCCAAAACACTATCTATAAACAAATTACTTAATTTCTTTATATATAAAAGGATAAAATAGAAATACTACTACTTTTTGATCCAATTTGAAAACAATTACCACAGTTTTTTTATAAAGTTTGCAAATCATTATCCACACACATATTTCAGGTGGAAAAAACCACCAAAACTCAGTGGGGGCCACGACAACTTGTTTTCCGACCAACCCCTCACGAGAAATCTTGGAAATGACCTTAATACCTCCTTTTTATTTCTATGGTCTTTCTCTTCTTCTGATTTCTTTCATACTCTCTCTCTCTCTCTCCTGTCATCTCTCATCTCAACACTCATCCTCACTCATTCAAGCTCAAATTTCCACATCATCTCACAATTAGTCACGAAAATTCATCCAAACTCACTATCACCAAATTTCTTCTTCTTTTTCTCACAAAAATCAAATTTCGAATTTAAACCCATTTTTTGGGGTTTATTTTGGAATTTTGGGTTTCTAAGGGTCACGAAAACCATATTTTTTGGGTTTAGGGTTTCTTTGAGTGATGATTTTTAGGAGATTTTGGGTGCAATTCTTAGGTTATTTCCTGAATTTTTTTGGCTGTTGTTTGTGGCTCTTTTTCTTGGGCAATATTCTGAAATTACAGGGTTTACTATGGTTCAAAAAATTGTGGGGTCTGTACTGCGTTTTGGGTGAATTGCTGGATTTTTTGCACTCCGTTTCACTCTTCATCTTGTTGCGCTTTACTGGAATTTTCGAGTAGTTCATCACGCACTCGAAAAATCTGAGTTTTGGGTGAGATTCATCACCAGACAGCTATGGAGTTCGATATGGTCGTTCCAGTCGAAATTGCTAGTGTGTGGTGCTGCTCTATTTGGGTTGAATTTCTGTGTAAACGTATTTTGGGTTGAATTGCAGATAGACTACTGATTTTGTTTTTGGGTTGTGTTTTGGATCTTGTTCGCATTTGCAATAAAGGAGAACGAAAATAGACGAGGAAAGATCACCAAAACAAAAAACAGAACAGAGGAGAGAGATCAAAGAAGGGAAGAAGAACAGAGGGGAGAAAGGAATTGAAGGACGAGGTTGGGAAGCCTGGGTATTAGGAAAGAATAGGAAGAGAGGAATAGAGATAATAATTTGAGGCAAAAAGAGTAATTTCCAAGTTTAAGGGGAGGGTTTTGCGCCGTTGTTGGGGGGCTACGCTACTTTGGTGGTTTTATTCACCTGATGAAACAGGGGGTAGTGTTCGCAAACTTTATAAAAAAAAAGTGGGGTTGTTTAACAAAAAAAAAGTAGGTAGTTGTTTAAAGTGACAAAAAAAAAGGGGAATCTGTTGGCAATTTTCCTTATATAAATATCCAATTCTATATATATATATAAGAAAATATAGTACCAACTACGACGTTTGCAATGATCATGTCTCGTCCATGTTTTGCTTTCTTCGAAAGTTTTTTCGCTCGCAGGGATCGAGCTTGTTGCTGGAATGATGATAAGAAATCCAGAATGAGTTGTATAACTCGTCACTTTTTGCTTTTGAAATGAGTTAACTTCTGGATGTTCTGTTGTAAAAGGTGTAAAAAGAGAGTAAATAATTATAAGAATCGAATACAATAGATAAATCAAATTAGAATTAATCTTTGTCCAAGAAAAAGAGATTAAATAATTGAGATATGTTGAATACTTATAACTCGAATTTTTTTACAATCATTAATTTTTCATTACTTACTTGCGAGTCATTAGCCTCACCCTCAAGCAAAGTTTGCGGGCAAAACCATTAAATATTTTTTGTGTAGGAATAAATTAGCCTCTTTGAAGGGTCATCGGTCATTATAACCTGAGTTCATAATAATTATGATAATTATTTTGAAACTACTACACATCAATAAAACAATGTTTGCGTACAATTAGATGATTATTTCCAATATAATATTGTATGAAAAATATGAGTTTATTAATGTATAGGAGGTTGTCGTACCTCTTTACACACGACGAATCATCGCGTATGAGATCTTGTACACTCTCGAGAAAATCTTGAAGACGATGAGCTTTGTTTCGTGATCGAATTCCTAAGATACAATATAATGCGCAAGAATTAAAAAAAATTAGTGAGAAATCATGTATGTTATTTGCACTCGATAAATTTTCGAAAGAAGACTCATAGATTTAATGACAAAGATATTCTGGATAATTAAACTGCTGTACTTAGCAGCAACAGGTGCTTGTAATAGTGGTAAAGAAGAATTAGTAAAAGAATTTGTATAATTGTTGAATTTTCCATTTTAATGATCTTTAATTTCTAGGTTAATTACTTATTTTCTCCTCACTTCTTTCTTGATGATATATATATATATCTATTTTCATTTGATAGTATATCAATTTATATGTAGTTTTTATCAAACTTTAAGATTGGGATTAGGCTAATTCATATTTTCAGGATTTAATAGTGAATTGCACAAAAGATTAAGAGCATGAAGTATTATTTGCCACTTAATTATTAGTTGAATTAGTTTTATATTACAATGTGTGCCTCAAACTTGTCAAGACCAATTTCTTATCCCAACTTTTGAAAGTTTCCTTAAAACTCTCATCTAAGCAAGACTACTAAAAATGAATTTACTGTTCTCATCTCATATATTAAGAAATTCCTACAAAACAATGAATTAAAGCAAGTCTGAAACATGAATTAGTGAATTTTTTGCCATGAAATTGACCGATAAAAAATAAAAATAAATAAGTGAAAGTAGCACGTAAATTTTAGCAACAATAATGAAATTAAATTACACATCAAACTGCATCTCAGCCTCCTTTTCAACAACATTCAATTTTTTTTTATCAAAACAATTCTGCATTTATTGTTAGCATCAAAATTATCGCAGTGCATCACGTGCAGTTAATAAGGGTCATCTCTCTATACCTAATATATTAAATCATACCCCTTAAACATAGAATTACAGTGTGATACCTCAAAAATAAATTTTGTCATATGTTATCTTTAAAATAAGTTTCATTTTCCTTATTTTTATGTAACAGAATTTTTTTCCAATTACGATCAATTACTATATATTTATTTCTAATAAGTTTCGATTTGTCTAAAATTATATTATTTTTCTCCAACGAACCATCACTTCTTCTTTAGTTTACTCATTTTAAATAAAATTTTCTTCCACTTTGAAATTCTAAATGAGTTAACACTTCAAATTTACAAAATCATTATATATCTTCAAGGAAAAATTGAATTAATAATCCCTACTTTTGATGTGCGCTCATAAAATCCGTATTTCGATTTAATCTCAAAATATCCTAATTTGTTACCTAATCTTCTCAAAACAAACCCACTCATTATTATTACCTGCTAAATCAGGTTTTCCCACCTATCATTTCGTTACTCACTCTTACCACCCATAAAACCAACAACCACCACCTAAACCAGCTACACAACAAAGACCAACAACCATGACCCAACAGCCACAACCACACCACCGCATCCCAACCACTGCGCCACGATTTTCGCAACCCACAACCATCATGTCGCATCAGAGTCGGTTGTGATGGGTGGTTTCGTGGTGGATTGGTGATTTCGAGGGTGGTGCTGGTTGTGATTGGGATGATTTCTTGGGTGGTGTTTGTGTGATTTGGTGGTTTCGTGGGTGGGTTGAGTGCTTTTCATGGGTGGTGCCGCGGGGTTGGTGATAATGGTGTAGGGGAAAGAGAGAGAGGTGAGGGTAGTTAGGGAAGTGAAAAAAGAAAACGGGAAAATAAATTATTACTGCTTAACAGGTTGTAGGTTAAAGACAAGGTTCGTTTTGAGAAGATTAGGTAACAAATTGAGTTTATTTTGAGATTAAATCGAATAGGGATATCGAGCGGACACAAAAGTAGGATTATTAATTCATTTTTCCTATCTTACAATACCCATTAAATTTTGCTCAGCTCACAAGGCCAACGTTATTAAAGTTTTGACAGTTTGGCTCAAGGTTTGGAGCTGGCAAGAGAGATGAAAATTTCCACTTTTGATTCACATGGATAACATGGCATGTGTTCAAGATGTCAACAATGAAGAGTATACTTAGAGGTGAGAGTTTTAATTTCTCTTCTCTCGTTTCCAAAACTGGGTTGCAAATGGTAATTGGAGGCTATATGTCACGTGCGACTCTTTGACTTCAGCAAAGGTAGTCAAGCTACGTGCGTCACTCACTTGCAGGTCCGGCGCCAAATGAGTCAGGCTTCCTTTAACCTTGACACTTAACCTTGTGCCGTATGAAATCACACCTTAGCAAGACACAACCTTTGTGCCATGCTACCAAGTATACGTCCTTTGACGTATGATAGTATGCGTAGAGAAGTAGTCCCTTTAGCTGTAGCACTTCAACCTAAGTGGCAACCCCGCCTTGCCTTAATGTTTAGCACACTTTAAGGGACAAAATAATTGATTAAGAAGCACACAAGTGTTTTTGGAAATGATGATTGTATTACTCACAAAGAAAGGCTTAACAGTAACTTCTCAATTAATTGTACATTGCCTAAGGTGCCTTTTTTAGGCAACCATCACAAACAACCCCTAAAGTCTAGAATATCATCTCTAACCTCTCAATGGAGGGTCTTAGACTATACCTCCTATCTAGAACTCTCTACCATTACAACTTTGTACATCGTTGAACAACCTAAAAACATTCTATAAGTCTGTACAAGATAACACATGAGATTCTAGAGACTATCATCCTGGACATGGAACATTCTAGATACATCCTCTCTGAACATTTCCTCAGACTTCTCTTGAAATCTTTTAGAGTACTTCCTCTAGATATATGCTCTACCATATTCATAGCATTCTAGAACTTCTAGAAATTTAGATCTTTCTAAGAACAGCTAGACCTTTCTACTTTGGCATCATGTCCAAGTAACATTCTCACTCCATGGGCCCTTCCATGCCATACACGCATCCATTCGTGGGAGAATGTGCCACTCTGTACATAAGCTAGGCTTCAGCATTGCTATAAGAGGCGTAAAGTGGCTGATTGGCTTGCGAATGCGAGGGTCCATGTACAAAGACCAGAATTTCATATGGTGTATGAAGCAGAAGGAGAGATTATATTAATGAGCATTGCTATAGCAAGGTAACAAAGATGTTTTCTTTGTTTTGGGCTTGCCCGAAAACATGTATTCATACAGTGAATCTTTAAAAAATTGAAAAAGGTAATATGTACGACTATTAAATAATATGTTATAGTGCGTGTGCTACTTATGCACCAGCAGACAAACTAATACTTCCTGCTGTTTCTCAATTTGCATCAGTTTGACTTTTTCACTATTCACAGGAAGTATTGATGAAGTTAAGCTGTTGAGCTTTATTACGTAATAAAGAATACTCAGTGGGATCTTTGTTAGATTAGTCTCGTTAAATACTATTTAATATCAACTTTTTTTAATTTTTTATTATTCATAATTATAGTTATTAAACTGTCAAAGTTGTGTATCGACAAGGTGTAAAATGTTGATCGATGCAATTTTTGAAGAAAACGGATGAAGTAAGGTTATAATGTAATGTTATAGTACGTGACACAAATTGTGTGTGATTTGGAGGTACATTGATATAAGTACGAGAGATCGAGAGAAGATGGATATCGTTATTTGGATTATACTTTAAGATAAACATTGCCGATTTTTTTTCCTTATTAATAGATAATGATCTGTAAGAGTGAGAAAATTGGCATGAAATTCATGAAGGACAATTCTCAAGGCCAACTTATGATGTCTATGTCAATACTTCGATCATGCCTAAATAAAGGATTTTCATATGAACAATCATAATTTGTATTACTTTTAACGCTTTTAACGAAGAAGCAGTCAACACTTAGGTTTAAATAACCGAGGTTATTCAATCACATATTGTAAGTGGTAACTTTTCTCTCCATGGCTTTCCTGTTCCTTCTGCGTCGCCTTCTCGGAACATATACACCGGATGGCTTCTTCAATTGAGGTATGTCTTTTAATTGTCGGCTCACTTTCGCTCATTTGGCCGAAATACTACTTGAAATCAATCAGCCCATCAATGGCCTCTCATTCATCGAATTACCGATAAGCTGCATATGCAAGGCTCGAATGGGAGCCTCGTTGATGAGCTTCACTTTCATGACTGCCTTATATGAGTAAGTCATAGAATAATTAAGATTTTCGGTCTATGTATTACTTCTCGTTTTTTAATATTGCAGCTAATTTTTCATTTAGAAGTTCTTAATTCTTACCCAATTTAATTTAAGCAAAATGATTATTATTCTTTCTCTTTGCAAGCATAGAGAGTTTTTTTTGTCTTTCTACAGTACTTAAATCTGTGCCCCATTTTGGCATTAACAAAAAAGGAGAATTATATCCTTAATACCTAAAAAGTGAGCTAGGGAATCCTTACAAAGTGGTTTACACAGTTGTTTTCTTGTTGAAACAAGTGATAAAAAGATATAAGATTATTTTTTTTCCTGGTGTCAGGCATGTGTAAAGGACATGTAAACAGTACAATTTTAAGACGAGGTAGAATACGAGAGGAACACATGTACTTTGCATAGATTTTCATTTCGACTATTAAGTCAAAATCAAGACACGACTTTGTCTAACTATATAATTTAACTACTCCGTATGTGATTGTTGAATTATGATTGTTTTTTCTCTCCTTTAATTTGTATGAGCATCTCCAACAATGCAGTGCTCTCGGTCAATATTTGGTATCTTCATAATTGAGATCTAATGTATATTAAGTCACCATTCATCGTGCAATTTTACTGACTCTAATTTACTATGGAGATTCGAGAAAATTTAAATACAAGAAGAAACGATTTCTGACAACTTCGAGCGAAAGTTTATGCGAATACGGATTAAATCACAGTCAATTATGTTGAAACTGTAATTCTTGTGGCTTTAATAGGTGATGTGATGCATCCAATATTGCTCGACGAGATTCCTATTTCGGTGAGAAAAGGCACTGCCAGATAAACTCAGCAGGGTTCGAAGTCATGACGACACAAACTGAGCGAAGTGCATGTCCGGAGTTGATATTTGTTCAGACATTCCTAGCGTGGTTGCTCGAAGATTCATCACCACGGTAAACAATATTTGCTTTGGCCAAGCTAAGACAGCCATTCAAATTTGCGTGTAGCTAACATTCAAATTGCAAGTAAATCTACTACAACCATCGTAGATGCTTAAGTATCTCGAAAACATCATTGGATTTTACAGTATAATGTACGTAGATCATATAATGAAGAGGTTGGTAGCAGTGTGCTTCAATCTCACATTACCTGCAGGGTCGAATCTTGTTTACAAGCAGAGAAAGTATGGTGATGCAGAATCATATTAGTCGCTCCGTATCGAGTTTTGTGCAAAAATCGAGATATAGTTGAGAAGATAAATATTCATTATTGGCAGTAACCGATACGAGGGAGTATTTTCTTTAAGGGATGCAACTTCAGGAAAATTTCAGCTATACAGGATAAAGATAAAAGGGACATATTCTATTACATAAGGGAAGGGGGAGGAGATGGTGTCTCTCTTAAAGAGACCATTATACCCTTAATGATTATTTTTAAAAAAAAAAATGAATAATTGCCTAAACTACCCTTTGCTTATTATGTAACTAAAATGAAAATTGTATTAATTTTGTGACTTAATTAATGAAAATAAATAAATAAATTTATCCAAATTGAATAAACATATATCTAATTATTTGAATTCAATCATATTTACTTAGAATAATTACATTTAAGACTATATTGTATTGCTGCTAATTAATTATTAGGTAGATAAATATTGTAATATGGATACAATTCTAATCATCTATAATGAAATACAAGTTCCACAGATCTAAGTACGCATCGCGTGCACATAAACTAGTAGTGGAATTGAAGAACATTTTGGCAATTTAATCCTTATTTAATTTTACACGGTAACCTCACTTACAATAATGAAAAAATTACAAATTTGCGCCTATATTGCTGTTAAATATGGACTAGATATCGCGAACTTGCAAAACTCAGATGTTTCTGTTGTTGTACCAAATGTTACAACTTAAACGAACCTATGGTGGCTATGTACATTAATACTTATTTTTCTGAGTCTAAATATAATCATAGTTTTGAGGGTTTTTTTTTTGTTTGAGAAAATACTTTGTAATGTTTTCGGAAATACTTTTATAATTTTTTTAAGTGGAAAAACTTTTTAAGAGCAATTATGTAAAAAGACAACTCAATGCGAGAGTAGCATTTTTCGCCAAAAAAAATGGAATATTTCGGTCAAAATGAATATGTTGTCTAAAATTTGAATGATCATCCAAAAATAATTATATCCGTTATATTAGGAAATGAAATACTCCATAGTAGTAAGATGTGTAAAAATTGAAAACCCCATTAAGTGTTTTTCTCTCACAAAAGCTATTAGAAGAGTAAGTATACAACAATCACGGTGTGTGGGATAGTGGTCAATCCGGGTTCTGACTCCATAATATCACATAGATGTCTTTATATTACATATATACCTTTAATTATCAAGATGTCTTTTTTTTTCATAGATGCCCAAAAATGCACGAAAATTTAAATGTAATTTGGCCCATATCCATTCCCTTTTCACTTTTTCTCTTAACACTTTGTCATGTGGAACCCACATTTATTCCTTTTTTAAAAAGTTATTGACCTCACTACTCCACACCCGTGATGTTTTAACACCCCATTAAGAAAAGGTGTGTTTTATGCAATTAAGGATGACTTACTGTATTTATATAATATTGTTTATAAACCTCCAATAAATATTTGGGCATCCATTTACGAAGTGTATCGGATGAGGATTTCAAACTTATAAGATCTATATTATACATTACATAGTAAGTCATCTTAGTCATCGGATTTTTTTATATTAATTATTCACCCTATAATATATTTTATCCGTTTCTTTTTACTCGCAATTTTGTTTTGGCACGTTTTTTAGGAATGAAATTTTGGGTGGTAAACGAGCAATTAATGTAAATTTTAAGACTAGTAAGACATAATCTCATTTCTGTGTTCGTGTTAAAATTACTCTACCTAATGCGTCAATCGCCACCCTTAAATCTCTTCCTTAAAAAGCGCGCCAAAAAGAAAGTCGGAGTAAAAAGAAACGAAGGAAAATATATATTGTCACATACTCTGTAGCATATTTAATATCGTTTATTTTTTTTGTTTGTAATGTTCCAGTGGAGGACTAGTTGGAAAGTGAAATTGGGGCGGAAAGATGGAGGCAAGCCCATGGATAATGGCAACGGTGCATGGCGATCCTGCTCGGACCTTTGAAGATGAAGCTTGCCGCCTTCGCTTCGAAAGGCTCACTACGCGAGATTATGTGGCTTTAAATGGTAGTGTGTTCTTCTCCTTGAGCTACATGGTATCATACCACATTGTCATTTGTATACTCCGATCCAGAAAAGATATACGAATTACTTTTTGATTCATTCATGGGGTACTATAGATGTGAGCTCTACTATCGGATCTAACCTATTGGACTTAAAAATAATTTAATTTGATGATTTTGATACAAAACACATATTTTTCCGAGCGAGCGAGCCTCAACTATCAGCTTAAATTTGATTGAGATAGCTCGACTAATATGGAATCTCAGCTAGCTTGACAAGAATTGCAGTACATGAGTTTGAATCTCATCTACCCCTCATATCCATAGTCGATATATATATACACCCACATTCAAGCTAAGGGTCTCATGTTATGAGCGTGTGAGAGAGTATGCACGGTGTAATTATTTGTCTATGTAACAAGAGGATATGATTTAAATTGAAGTGTTAGTGTTAACCAGACCATCTCAACCAAAAGCTTAAGCTGATGGTTGATGACCCAGAAATATGTTACATTATACTAACACTCTCCCGCCTCACATAAAAGGTCCTTTGGATTAAATGTAGATGCAATATAGACCCCTCGCTCATACCCGGCGTGAACTAGGTTCCACTTAAAAGAGGAGATGGAGGAGAGATTCGAACCGGGACCCTGTGTCACGCTAGCTGTGATATCATGTTAACCAAACCATCTCAATTAAAAGTTTTAGACTCATGGTTGAGGCCCAAGAATATGTTATATTATACTACTGTATAATTAGTACACGATTTTTACAACTAAGTGGATCCTAAAAGTAACAACCATGATAGGTGGTACAACAGTGGGCATTCACAGTGCAGTGTTTACAAGAAGCGCATCATGACAAGGGGACAACATCGATCCGAATTCGCCGAGGCTTGCAGCAGCAATGTCCTTCCTCCGGAGGGGACAAAACACTGACCACAATCGACCTAACAACACATGGTATTCGACATGCATACTTTACCAACTTGATTCACAGAAAGGTCTTCTTGACTCTGATCAAGAACTACACTGGCAAAGGAGGAGAAAACAGACTCACTCGTTAAAAAGTTTAGTTCTAATAAAGATAAATTCTTTGATTCATTTGTTAGGGCATTTGTGAAGCTTGGAAATCTAGGTGTTATACCAAGAACAATGGTGAAGTTAGGACTGATTGCAGGAGGGTCAATAAGCATCATTAACTCGAAGACTCGAAACGAGACTAAGATGATGATTGTACATTGCTCATCAAAGCTCAATCACATTATTAAGATGATGTCTCCTTAAATTATGGAAAAAAGAGTGAAGAAAGAGAAGGAGAAAAGTATTGTTGAATTTTTGTTGATTTTATTTTCTTAATTTTTGAAATTTGTATATAATAATTTGCATAGACACCATTTCATTCATGTATGCAATAGAAGATGGAGAGGGTGTGTAAGAAGCTAAGTTAGCTGCACATTGTAACAAACTCTTTTATGATACATGTTGAGTACAAGCATTTTGTTACACACTTTAATTTGTCGAGTTGGTGTTCCAGTTTATAATATGTAGGTTAACTTCGAGTGGAGATTCTAGGTAAAAAAAAATTAGATAAAATAAAAATAAAAGGGTGGGATGGTGGGTTCATATTATCAAGTCATTGGTTTCAAGGTCATGTTCTCTGGTACATATTTATTTAATAACTCCATCAATTATATATTAATTGTAAAAATATGTCCGAGGAGACGCCTACGACCAAAATTGCTGTTAACGATCGGAGTGAAAAGTAGGCGAGAAAATTTGATATACCATATGATAGTAGAAAAAATGAGTGAAAGAGAGGAAAAGAACAAGAAAAATTACAAGTGGAGGGGACCACAAGTATTTCAATGGAAAAAATTTACTCATAAAAAGAAGTGAGAGAATTTCCAAGTAATATGTATGTGTAGGCAGGATCCACTCAACCAAAACTTAAGCTAATGGTCGGAGGTCAGAATTGTGATATAACTCTAACAATGTATAACTCAAAATGGAAACTGTGCATAATAATGGGTACAGTAGGAGTATCACTATGGTGGAAGATTGATTAACAGTTAAAACACAATTTAATCTTTAAACGAGTGACAAGGATTATGCGTATGTTTCGTCGACTGAATTTGCTTAATTAACTGAACTTTTTGGTTATTGATCGAATTATCAGTACTGACCGAGACTTATTTTTTAAAAAACATAACAAATTTTTTTACGAACTAAACTTATTTTTACTGAATATCTTATTGAAATAAGTTGCACGATAACAGGATCTATGTATGTAACAAATTGAGATTTTACGAAAAAGAGAGTTTAGCTCAACAAAAACGTATATCTTAATTAGTGGACCTCATCGTTTTAACATGATCAAATTAGCTAAACAATGTGCCGATAACAACCAACTTCGGTGGCCTCATTTTATGTTTCTTACATAACTTGACAAGTTTTTGAGTTGATGTAGTCAAATTAATTTATTCTTTGAGTTTATGTAGTCAAATTGATTTAGTCTTACTTATGTTGAGGAAAATAAATAACATTAATTATTTTTTATAAAATCGAACCTAAATTAATTCTTACAGGGTGCTCGTTTCGTAGATAACACTACGTCAATGAGTGAAACCACATCATATCCGCTGATCACTGGCACAGATGCCCGCATCGATGGTGTTAACCCAACTAAAGCGTGAGTACTCTATTCTCTTGTTTAGAATTTCTCGATAATCTATAAATAGTAAATCATCCTTAATTAATTATTGAATTGTACCGTCGATTCATGTTACAGATTAATTGAGATTAGCTATAAATTTTTTTATTGAAAAAAAAAAGGAAAGAAAAGGAGAGAAAACAACAATCCTAGCTACCACAATCATAACCATTGAAACTTCAGCCATGAAACACTACACCGACCTCAATTAACTTGTAAACACCTAATAAGGAGGGCACAATTAATTYCTGACGGTGAGMTGAGGGGCACGYCTTAGAAAATTAAAAAGACACGGACACACCATAGAAACTTYACTACTTGGGGAGGCATAACTTAGAAGAATTGATCCTTCATTATATTTACTTTCAAATTGTTTTGTTAGTGTAGAATCACTAGATATACCTCCAAATTAGCCACTTCCCATGTTTGCTTTAGTTGTGACAATTTCCTTTTTAATCAATGATTTCTCTCTATTTCTGTCCTAGCACACGGGTTCCCTTTATTTTTTCTATTCACTTCTCTCCTAGACAACATAAATTGAATTGAAGTCCGTAAAATCAAAAGTGTCCGTATTTGTAGATCGTATTGTACTCCTAGAAGTCTTGATCCGGAGAAGGTGAAGGGAAAGATTCTGGTATGCCTCAAAGAAGCTATCTTTAACAAACCAGAAGCATTGCATAAGAGCAAGGTTGCAATGCAAGCAGGAGCAGTTGGTCTCATCTTAGCAAATGACCAAACTGCTGGACTTAAATTACTTCCTGATGATATGGATTTCGTCGCGACTGCCCACATTACCTACAATGATGCTCAAACTCTTCTATCTTACATCAACTCTACAAGGTATGTATTTCTAAACCTAATCAATTATTCATTGCTTGTGTATACAATAAAATTTCGGCTAGGTTTCAACCGTTAGGCATTACCTTAAATTTTGGATTGATATGAGCCTTTGTTGTGATGTTTGAACCAATGTGACGCAGAGTTCACAGTTTTTTTAATTTCATCCACCCTCCTCATCAATGTGGAATTATTTTCCATAAAGTATGAGGGGTCTGTGTTATATCTATATTTGTAGCTAAAAAATCTGTCATGTGGGGGTCGGTTGGTATAAAATGTAACTCAAAACGTCAACAATTAGCTTAAAGCAAGATTTTGTTGAAATGGCCATTTTACAGTCATTAGATATACTCATACTTTATATTATGATTTATTATAGACAAGCCTTTAGGTCGTGTTTGGATAACTAATTGGAAGGGAAAGAGAGGGGATGGAAATAGGAAGAAGGGGAAGAAATAATGGAAAGTGGAGGAAATGATAAGTTTCATTTTTCCTCCAAATCTCTCCAATTTTGAAAGGAGAAGGGAAAATGGATCCCTTTCTCTCGCTCCCCCTCCCCCAACATGTTATCGAAACAAGGGAACTTGTTTCCTTTTTTTTTCCTTCCCTTCTTTTCATTCCATTTTATATTATCCAAATATAGTGTTAATCTGAACCACTAAATCAAGTTTAAATCGATCAAGGTTGTTCCAACATAAGGATGTTTTCTTACCCGCCATTCTGCCATTGGTAGGACACTAACATCATATACATACATTTTACGATTAAAACATGTTCAAATGAAGTGAAATTCTTTGTGTATATATTGTTAATAAATTTCACATACGTATAGGAATCCTACTGCATCAATATCCTCTACAATGGTCGAGATAGGAGTAACGCCTGCTCCACTTGTTCCAGACTTCTCATCTAGAGGTCCGAATCCAATTACCCCTGGAATTTTAAAGGTTTGTTCCTAAATTTTTAATTGAATTTTTATTCAAAAATTATTGGATTTTTCTATGAAATACACCTCTACTTTTGCATCTTCTACAAAATAGACCTACTAAATTTTTTGTCTACATCATAAACCCGAACTTCAATAGCATTCCAAAACATAAGCTTAATGGTTAATTTTAACCAAACATGGTTAATTATAATATTTAAAAAATAGGAAAAATTAACAGGTATAATCCCACCTTTGAGTGGTCTTCCAAAAATAAACCGACCTTTCGATTATCCCAGAATAATCCGACCTTTGGGAGCATCTTCCAAAAATGAACCAGATGACTTGCAACCTGCTTGGCAGGTTAAATTTTGATTTTTTTTATATTTTTTTGTTAAAACCCATTTTTTTTAAACAAAAATCCTTTTTTACGAATTAAACACTCACACTCCTCTCTCTCTCTCTTCTCTTCCTCACTCACGACATCTCTCTCTCTCCTCTCCCTTGACAGCCACCCACCATTCATACCAACCCCCTTCTTTCTCCCTTGACAGCCACCCACCATAACCGCCCCTTTCCACCTCCCACAACCACCCACCAATGCCCCTCCCTTCCCTTCGCTGCCTCCCTCCGTCCCTCAACAACAACCCACCATAACCCCTTTCCACCTCCCACAACCACCCACCAGCCCCCCTCCCTTCCCTTCCCTGTCTCCCTCCGTCCCTCAACAACCACCCTCCATAACCCCTTTTCATATCCCATAACCACCCACCAATCCCCCTCCCTTCCCTACACTGCCTCCCACCGCCCCACCACTCGAAATCACCCTCCCAGCATAGAGGAGATCGAACGAGAGGAGAAAGAAAGAAGGCAAAGAAGGGAGAGAGAGAAAGAAGGGAAGGAGGTGGCGGTGTGTAAGGGGAAAGGGAGTATGTGGTCGGTGGTGGGGCATCATCGTCGGGGGAGGGGGGTTATTTCGAGCGATGGGGGGCTGATTTAGAGTGGTGGGGCAAAAATTCGAGGGCGGTGAGGGTGATTTCAAGGGTGGAAGAAGAGTGGAGAAGGTGGCAGCTAGGGTGGGGGAGTGGTGGTGGTGGTGGCTCAGGTGGCAAGTGGGTTGTGGCTCAAGTGGCAGGTGGTGTGTGGTGGTAGGTGAGGGTGTTAATTAGTTTAGGTTTAATTCTAATTAAGTTTTACTTAATTTAGTTTTAATTTAATTACATTTAATGAAAACGTGACACGTGGCAAATTAACTTAAACAAAAGGTCACCAACCGGTTACAATTGCATTGGGTGCATTTTTGAAAGACTGACCCCATAAAAGTTAGATTATTCAGAAATAAATAATCCAAAGCTTGGTTTATTTTTGGACGACCCACAAAAGGTGGGATTATACCTGTTAATTTTTCCTAAAAAAATAAAAATAAAATTAAAAACAAACAACTACACCCACCACCCACCCGACCACCCCCACACGTCACTATTGCCCCCACCACCTGACTGCGCCACCCACCATCGCACCACCTGACCTCGCCCAAATCAGACCACCTAGCTCGCATCCACCTTCGACGACCACCTCCATCACCATTCGAACACACCATTCGAATACCCCCATGACAGAAGGAGTAGCAGTGAACCTCCCCTCCCACAATTGAACCCAAATTCGATCCCTCTTCCCCATTCGAACCACCCCACCCAAATCAACTTTCGTGATTTTCGAACCCATAATCACAAACCCTACCCACAATCGAACCCCACCACCATCCCTCTCTTCGATTTTTCCATTTGATTTTGTAGTGCGCAATTTTTCGAAACTACCCAAAAAACTGATTCGATAATCGTTCAAAATCAAACCAGAAATTTCAAAACATATTTGAAGTTGTTTTTTGTTCGAAATTTACCAAAAAAAAAATGCACGTATTTGGGTGTGGTGTTGCGTTAATTTGTGTTGGATGTTGAAGGATGAAGGTGGGCTCGAATTGAAGGTGGTGGTTGAGGTGAGTTTCGAATTGAATTTGGGTTGAATGGGGTTGAAGGGTTCGAAGGTGGTGTGATTCGAATCTGATTTTTATGGTGCAGTTGCGAGAGTGGTGACATGGGTGGTGGATGGTTGGAGGAGTACATGGTTGTGTGGGAGCAGAGGAGTGGAGGGGGAGTTACGTTGTTTGGTTTTTTAATTTTTCTTTTTTTAGATTTTTTTTCCTGTTTTTATTTTTATTTTTTATTTTTTATTTTTATTTTTTATTTTTTATTTTTAAATAAAACTAACTATGGTTAAGCTAAATTAGGTATTTAGGTTATGTCGTGGAATGCTATTGAAGTTCGGGTTTATGATGTAGACAAAAAAAATTAGTAGGTTTATTTTGTAGAAAACGCAAAATTAGAGGGGGTATTTCATAGAAAAATCCAAATTATTTTATGGTTTTTCTTATTACATATTGTTTGTTAAAGTTTGAATCAAAATAAAACATATAAATTTTTTACATTTATTTTTTGCACAGTTTTCAATACACATATTTAAATGTTAATATCTTATACCACACTTTATAAAAAAATTATTAAAAATATATATTAAAAACCTACACATTTAGTCAATTAGATGAGTCTAACAAGATCTTGTATGAATAGGTTATTTCCAATGTATAATGAAGATTCTTCATTTTTAAATTTTCCTCTTTTGTATCCTAAAATGCAAATGTAAAGAAGAAATTGAAACGGAAATAGTAACAACGAACATTATTTGCATTTAAAAATGTTTTCTTTTCAAACTAAATATTGAATATTTTTGAAGCCTGATGTAATAGCTCCAGGAGTAAGTGTTATCGCGGCTTATTCGGTAGCCGAAAATGCCCTGCCATTGCCTCAGGAGTATGAACCTTCGACCGGGACATCAATGGCAGCGCCTCACGCTACTGCCATTGTTGCTCTTCTTAAGAAATTGCATCCTGATTGGTCTACCGCCGCTATAATGTCCTCGATTATTACTACAGGTACACATTTTTAAAACATGAAAGTGGATATGCAATAATACTTCCTTCGTTTTTTTTATACATGAGCAAAGAAAAATAAATTGACGTTAGGTATAAGGTTTCAAATATGAAAACTATTATATGTAGCCCTAATTAATAACTTGAACCAAACATTAATCACATCAATAATACTTGTTTGATTTTGTCTTGTTTTTTAAATTGTTTCCATTATTAGAAATGAAAGAAGTATTAAGTACACTGAACAAAACATTAAATAAACAGAGGATCATACATATAACATTATTAGGGCTACTTATAACATTATTGTCCTTTAAATATACGAAATTCATAACTACCTAATACGAAGGTCATGTGAACCAATTACCCTTGGCCTAAATCTTGGAATTGAGAAATCTTTTGCATACATTGATACATATTAGAGAGTCGACATGTCTTTATGTAGCTTGAATACATGTACAATAGTTATGCATGTGTTGCATGCGTCAATTTTTTTTCCTTAGCTCGCAAGTTGATTATCAAGTATTTGCGTGATACAAACATATTCATTTTTATTTTTATTTTTATTTTTATTTATTTTTTTTTTTTTTTTTGAGAATTACAAATGAACAAGTTATTGTAAATGATTTTTATTGTAAAAAATAAAGAATTAGTGTGGTTGTACCTAGAGGCTAGAGCTAGGTAAAATCGGTTGTACTATACAGTATGTCGTTGATTATATCATGGCCTATATACATTGTGTGGATTGGTTATAACTAGTTAAAACAAAATTGTTGATTTATGCAGCAAGCCCTCGGGACAACAAAGGGATGCCTATCCTTGAAGACGACATGGTGCACGAGGCCACTCCATTCGCTATCGNCATATATACTTGATTGTTCAATTTGAGGAAAACATGCCTAATTGATTGAATAGGGGATGAATTCATGTCCAATTCGCCGCGAAACAAGCATTCGATAATGATGTGCCGAAACAATTTAAGCTTTCACGAGTGATCTAATTTATGTGTTTTTTGGGGTGATGTGTTGGGAACTTGGGATCACTCAGTGTATGCATTGTATGATTTATATACCAAATATGGAAAATTAGTGCTTAGCTTGCATGATAGAATATGATAAGAATTAAATACATTTTCTAAAATGATATAAAGTTTGGAATGCACGTCAACTCAAAATCACGTGTCAATTGTGTAATTAATGGTTATATTCATTTAATACTTCCACTTTAGTTCTCTTATCTAATGCACCGAGGGCATTAATTCGTTAGCTTTTGCCTTATTACATAAGAGAAAGGGAACAAATGATATCCACGTGACCACATGAAAAGACATTGACGCCCCTCCTCCCTTAAATATACGAAGTATATAAAAGAGATAATTTAATTATATGGTTAATCAATCAACAAAAAGAAGGGGAAGTTTAATCATTTAGCAAGAAACTAGATCCAATTAAAATTGACAATCCAATACTCACTTTATTTGTTCTCATATATCATTCAATTAATGTGTGCAACAAATAAAAATTTGAAAATTTGAACAAGCAAATCGTATATCTCTAATTAAATTTAATAATGTTGTTTTTTCGAATCTACATGTAATCAACTGAAACTGTAGTGTTGTTGTTATTTATCAAAATTAGTGGTCATACATAGTGATGGCAATGGACCGGATCTGGACAGGATCCTCTAGGATTCAGACCCGGATCCGTTTTTACGGTAGGATCCAGATCCTACCCGGATCCATCAGGGTCCTAATTTTTAGGACCCGGATCTAGATCCGTATGGATCTTACGGATCTAGATCCGTATGTATCTTACGGATCTAGGTCCTAAATGGATCCTTTCTTAATTTTTTACTTCAAATGAAAAATAACAAATATTGAACCAAATTTTGATTAAAAAAGCCTAAAATAACATATATCTTTCTTACGTCTCTCATTATTCGCGAGTTTACAAGCAATCATACATGATTAAAGATTTAAGTCATTTAACGTAAGAGGAAAAATAAAGTTTCAAAGACTAATATACTTTGATTTAAAGTATAATTAGTTTTAAGTCAAACAATCAAAATAATAGATTAGTACATTTTTAGGTAGTATTACTATTATCCAACATATTTTACATTACTTTTAAAAAATAGGTAAACGGATCCTGGATAGGGTCCTAGAGGAGGACCTGATCTAGATCCGTTTTTAAAAGTAGGATTCAGATCCTACTCAGATCCATCAGGATCCTAAATTTTAGGATCCAAATCCGTAAAAAATGGATCTGAATCCTCGAATCCGGACAGGATCCTTTACCCACTGCTAACGCTAGTCATACAACAATGCAAATATTTAGTTAAAAAACCTTATGTGGCAATTTGGCATAATGCATATATATACTAGGGGTGTTCAAATCGGATAATCCGATCCGATCCGATCCGAAAATCCGGATATCCGAAA
>SNQN01010615.1:0-21384 GCA_008642245.1 Bassia scoparia | reverse complement strand
GGAAAGGGAACAATTTTTTGAATTTTCTATGTGTGTTCTTGTAATTAAATCCAAATGAATTTCTTTGGTGATAAGTATATCTTTCTGCGGCTGATACCTATGAACCTCATACGAAGGAAAAACTTTAAAGGGCTAAATTATTCTTAATTGTAAAGTGTGAATGCAAAGCTTCTTTGACTTGATTAATAAATTGCTTGTTTGACCAAGCAATTAAGATCATCAAACTATTTTCGCTAGAAATTTCTTAGTACGCAGAGTTTTTTTATCTTTGATAGCACAGAGTTTGTTTGTAGCATGTGTTTCAACCGTAAGTAAATATAGGAATATTTTGTAATAAAATGAAGATATTCGCAGCAAATCCTTTGTAGGCACGAGAAATGTGGGACTTTGGATGGTTGCGGGTGGAGCATGGGATGGCAGCGTTTGAAGTGGCGCAATTGTTTGGTTGGTGTGTTGAAGGGGAGCAGTTGAGTGTTTAGCAACCAAAAGATGATGTTACTCGACGGGTGAAACACCGTTACAAGGAGACTTGGTCCTATCAAACTGATTAAAAAATTCGTCTGCTACCAAGACCCCTTCTATCATCTTCGTGATAATTTAGCACAAAAATCCATTTTGTGGTATAATGAGTCTACTATATGACAGCCGGATTTATGCTAATTTAATAATTTTAAAAGAATTAATGTGCGTACGTGAAAGCAATGGATTACAAGAAATTTAGGGCGGTGGCTGTGTTAAGTGAGGTAAATGAATGTGTGTTTGTTAATGAAAAACAGGTATGGTTGTACTTCCCTATATTAACGGGATGGATATTGGACAAGCGTTTGAGAGTTAACGGAGATAGTAACAGTTAAAATAACGACTAGATGGTGTTATAGGACAACTAGAAAACAGGTTGTGCTTGGCTAAAATGGGCAATTATGCAATCGGCAGGTAGTAGTTCGAAACAAATTGAACTCGTAGATTGGATGATTATATATGTCTAATTATGTTTTTAAGTATTCAGATGGATTTCTGAAGCACGAATGTAATCGAAATTAAGAGTTGATCTGTGTAAGAAGTTTGTTCTCAGAGTACTTAACAAACGTGTTTCGAAAATTGCATGAAACTTGGATTAAAGAAAGCGATTGTCCTAAGTGGCGGCTCAGAGTCCAGCTACATCGTCGTAAGCTATGCAAAGGGATACAGGGAGATAGGTTGCGCTGCTCTGTGAATCTCTTCATTCTTCAATATGTTGCATTTTTGTTTTTTTTATCTGCATACGTCATGTTTTTGGCGTCGTTCGCTGTTCGCCTTTTGTTAGTTCCGAGTTTTTTTTTTTTTGGCATACTGTTTGCCTTTGGCCGGCATGTACAAATTTACTTTGGTACAAATTTTGGGATAGGACCATAATCAGTAGGCTTGCATGACAAAAAACTGCGTTTTAACAAGTATCTGAACCATACGCCCAGCAAGGACGGCCGAATGAACTTTTAAGGTGGCTGAGGGGTAATTTTATAGCAGGCGTAGAACAACTTGAGCACGAATATCGAACTCAATCCTGTCAAAAAAAAAAATCAAAAAATCGACTCAATTAAAATTCTGTCAAATTCGATTAGAATTAATGGTTCGAGCTCAAGCTCGACTGGAGTATTCAAATAATAACAGGTGAGTCGAGCAACTCACTACTCAACTCGAAAAGGTGATAAGCACACAATAATTTATTTGATAATATATAAATAAAATTTTAGTTATTGAAAATTTTGAACAACAATTTTAAAATTTTACTTAAACAGGTGACTTATAAAGCTGGTAACACTTGGCTCTTTATCGTATATAACTTAAATCAATATGACATTGTGTTTCTAATATTCAATAAAATAATCGATGAACTGTTATCAACATTGTTAAAATTAGGATTTTTTTGGCAATAACTACCATCACATTTGGGACTTTTTTTTAGAAAAACTACCCAGCTATTTATTTTATTAAAAAACTACCCACTTTTCGCAAAATCATTTGTAGGGCTTTGGGCCCCGGCCTTAGGGGGGGCGTGACCCAGCTTCAGTGTCATGGAATTGAGCTATGGATCCGCATGTGATGCGTTGGTGTGTTGTCGAATTGAGGGATCGCACGTGCCTATATAGGTTATTCACGGACGTCGAAACATTGGTCCAAACTGAGTGGCCCACAAATAGTCCAGTAACAAAGTGTGGGTTCGGTGGGAATGGTACGGATTGAATGCAAGTAACAATCCGCCGCATGTGCGGCTCTATTCGGTCTGCGATTGTAGTTCCATAAAATCGAAACAATTGAATTCTAAAAGAGCTATTGAATTGATCTTGAAAGCGGCACTAATCTATATTCATTAGGTGAGTTGCGCTATTATGTACAACAATGACTTCTCCGCATGGATTAAAGCGTCACTTGATCTATTAGTCAATATTACAGGTGCCTAGAAAACCGGTCGTCCATGATTATTGACTTTAATGTGATACGCATAATTTCCCGGTCTTGTTAGCATATATACATAGTGTGATAGAATATATATATATATATATATATATATATATATATATTATATATTATATATATATATAGTATATATATATATATATAGATTAGGATCCAAATGAGAAGAACTTTAAAATGAGAAGCGTGAGAAGCAATTTGATGGTTGGATTTTGAATGGAAGGTCAGATTTATTTCCTAAAAAAGTAAATGTACATATTTTATAGCATGATGTGATATTTTTTATAGCATAATGTGGGCATATTCATAAAAAAATGCACATTCAATGGAAATTGGACATTTCACGGAAAATTCGTGGAATTCACTATAAACTTATGCACAATCTAGCCGTCCATTCTAAAAATCAAGGCAGATTGCTTTCACCCTTCTCTATTTTAAGGGTTTCTTCTCATTGGATCCCACCCTATATATATATATAATATATATATATAATAAGACATGGGAAAACAAAGGTTAGTAAGCAATGATAATATATATGTGTGTCTTTCTCACCTTGTCACTCAAATACACATCGTTAAAGCAAAAACTAAAATAAGCGATGTCGCTTTGATCGAGATTATTAATAAAGACAAAGAAACATGTTAGTATTGACAAAACGATATGCAATAATAATAGAATTGTGACAAGATGATGATATATAATTAAGTGTGTTTATGAAAAAAAAAAACGAATTTTTTTGGGGAAAAAACAATGAGTGACATCTACATATTTACATGAAATCATTAAAAGGTGAATTTCTACATTGTGTGATTTGATTGAACTCATAATAATAGGTTAGTTCAATTAAAAGGTGCAAAAGGAATTAAGTAGAGTCAAAAAAGATGTTTTAGGTGAGTAATCCAGATCTTATACCCTTATTTTCGCTTGTTGATGAACAGAATCGATGCTTGACTCAACAACGAATGTGTTAGAGTGTTTGAGAGAGTGAGAGAGAGGATAAGCGTAAGGTGTTGAGTGTGTGGGGGTGTAGACAGGAGAGATCGAATAGAAGTGTCAGTTGAAAACCTGTCCCGACTGAGCAAGGTAGCAGGGTATTTATAGGCACGAGGGAAAAAACGAGGTCGCAAAACGCTGCGTATATACGCAGAGGAGCTGCGTATATACGTCAGGTGCCTGCGTAATACGGCAGAGGGGCTGCTTATATACCAGGCCTCTACGATATACGCTGCCTATGGTATATATTTTTCAAACTCGAAATATTTTGATTCCTCCGATTTTATTCGTGATTTCCTTGATTGATGCACCTAGACACACTTTGCTGCTCCTAAGCAAGGAGTTTCTAGAGTTTTTCTAGAAGGTTCACGGTATTTCCGGAGTATTTTTTGTGTATTTTGTATTTTTTTTTTTATTTTCTGCGTATAACAACATATAAAAATCTAGAAAAAGTGTAGAAAACAGAAAATAATCTAAAAAATACTGGTGAAGCTCAGAAAAATGTGAAGAATGTGATGAAAGTGGAAATTATGGAGATCACCAATTTAAATTATTTAAAAAATCCTAAAAATGAAATATTAAAATTAAATAAAGAAAATATTTTTGCCCACGCTTTGTTTGTCTTTGGGCTCATAGGTCCGAGTATGACTCTCCGTATTTCCACTTTGTGAGTCAAAGCATCTTTTCTGAGTCAAAAAACAATCGCGAGACGTGGTATGTTTCCATCACGGATTACTCATTTGGGGAGACACAATTTAGGTGTCTACAGAAGCCCAACTTTGACTGAGTTAGGAGAGGAACGTAAGTCTAAAGTAAGACGAAGTCAAAGTTTCGATTCGGGACGGAGAGCAACTCAAGCGTTCTGCGACCTTGGGTTGCCCTTTTCGCGGTACATGGAGACGGTTAGTTTTTACTGTAGCGTGTCCATGCGGTTATGTATGTGGTTGTATAATTGTTTTGGGTCCTTGAGCGGTCATTCTCCGTTCGGCTGATGGGAGCCAATTGCAGACGCATCCATGCTTTCAGAGGAAATAGAAAAAGATGCCTAATTCAGGATTAAGGACTACCTTGGTGACGACATGGTCTGTTTTTATGTCTAGAGAAATTTGCAGCAATGTTACCTGTAACTTGTGACCTTGAGATCGTGGATGTGTGCATGAGTCATTTGAATTTTGTGAATGTGTGTGTGAAAGAGTCTTGTCTAGGTTGGTTCTAGGACAAATTGAGAGAGTCGTTGAGTTTTGTTGTTGAGGGGGTTCTTGTTAGATGGTGCTGGTTGATGCTTAGGACGATATTGTGTGTAGAGTAGTCGTTTCTAGTGGGTGTAGGGTTTCTTGTCTTATAGCTTGGTCTGGGTGGTTCTATGCAGCGGTTGGGTGTTAGTCAGAGGGAGTCTTTGAATTGCAAGGAGGGCTCTTATGTCTAGATCTGGTGTCAAGGACGTGAGGTGAGTTGGATGGTTGGAATTTGTGAGAAGGTGGTCTTGTCTAGTGTCGTGGTGGTCAATGGACAGAGTAGTTCGCTGGAGGTGAGAGGTTCTTGGATTGTCGTGGTTTCGTAGTCTGATTTGATATGAGTGCTTTGTCCCTTCGTTGAAGTGTGTTGAATGAGTGGCTTGGATTTGTGTGTTTATGGAGGGCTTTGGCTTAATTGGTGGGAAGGTAAGTGTGTGAGGCCTAGTAGGGTCTCTTGTGTATTTGAGGTCGCCGGGGCAGTTACTAGTGCTGGTGGTGTTAATGTGCTTGTACGTGCTGTGCTTGTTGATATTTGAAGTGTGTTCGACTGGTTTAATGTGGTATTGGAAAGAGGATGTGCTTAATTCAGGAGTTTAGGATACCTCGAGGGTGACATAGGTCTGTTTTTATGCCCCTAGTTCTTGAAGGATGGTCGGTCTGGTTCCGAAACCGAAAAGTGACATTATCTATGTTCTGGGTTTTAGAAGACATAAAAGACGATGTTAGTTGAGAAGTCTAATCGCTTAGTGGTACCCAAGGTGTAATTTGAAGAGTTGTAATTTGAAGAGTGACTTAGGCAGAAGGTGATATTTGGACGAGACTATGGGTTGACTCGGAGTGACTTACTTACATTGGCGAGACAGTGATTTGATTGGAAAGAGACAGGGTTAAAAGTGATTTTTCGGATCTCCTCTTGATGGCAAAAGACTTGAACACGTAATAGGGCTTAGGAGCCAGAAGCCAACTGGAATTAAGGGGCCATGATGAAACGGCCCAGCGAGACTTCTGAACAAGTGTTTACGGCTTAGGAGTAACATAGGGAAGGTGCATAATTGTATGGATAATTTCTCCCGTTTGGTCATCATTGCTTAACGCGGACTTTCCTCTTCCTAAAGCTCTTAAACTCAGCACATTAGATGGGGCCAAGCTTGCTGATCCAAAAGTATACCGAAGGCTAGTTGGCAAGTTATTATACTTAAATATGACTAGACCAAACATATCCTATGCAGTCCAACAATTGAGTCAATTCCTTAGTGATCGTAGGGCACCTCACTTCTCAGCTGCTTTGCATGTCTTAAAATATCTTAAGGGCACTATCAACAGAGGTTTGTTTTACAGTGCTGCTAATCCCCTTCATTTGACTYCTTATAGTGATGCAGATTGGGAAARTTGTGCTTATTTAGGAAAATAATCTTTGACTGGATACTGCATTTTCATGGGCAATTCCTTGATTCCTTGGAAAACAAGAAGAAAAAGGTAACTTCAAAAAGCTCTACTGAGGCTGAATACAGGAGCATGAGTCAAACCACTAGTGAAATTGTATGGATTGATGGTTTGTTAGAAGATTTACATGTGAATATTCCTAAGCCTATTACCTTGCATTGTTTTGTGWCAATAAATCTGCCAAGTACATTGCTGAGAATGAAGTGTTTCTTGAGAGAACGAGACATCTCAAGCTTGGTTGCCACTACATTAGGGATCATGTGGATRCTTACCTTGTTTCTTTGACTCAAGTTAGCTTTTCTACTCAATTAGCAGATATTATGACCAAGCCTCTTGGTGCAGAGCAGCATGATTTCTTGAGTTTCAAGATTGGATTGGTTTCTTCTCTCCCAAGTCCATCTTAAATGGGGGGGTGGGGGTGTTATGATATATAATACTTGTGTAATACAATGTAGCTTGTATAATACTTGTAGAATACAATATTATTTCCTAACAAACTAAGCTCTTCTTTCTTGAAGTTAGTTACAACTACTTTTTCATGTATGGTAGTTTGTATATAAGACTCACTATTAGCCTGATAGTGTAAGTTACGCATTACCTTAATCGAATACAACTGGCTTCTTCCCCAAACAATTCTTCTTCTCTCTCTTTATTCTCTCACTATTCTCATGATATGAGTTAAAACTGYCATCTTAAAAAAAAATGAATGTCCAATTAAACGAAAAAATTGCACACATTCTAACCAATCTTATTAAGGTTGATTGTCTTTGTAAATAAGTCCATGTTTGCGATGATTGAATTTTGTCGAACATATTTCTACTTACCTAAACTTTAATTTTAGGAAAAATTGCCAACTCCCACTTTTAGTTGGCAAGGTTTTTTTGTAAGATCGTCCCATAGTATTCCCTTTTTAGTCAATTTTTTTTATTCTCCACCTTTAATGGCTATCCCATTTTTGTTGTAAACTACCACCCGCATTGTGTTTCGTTAGGTATTTTCCGTTAACTTCTGGGGGCCTATAGTTGTTTATTCACTTTTATTTTCCTATGTTACCTTCTCCTTAACACTCCCTCGACATCCCAGTTCTCAATTCCATCTCCCTTCTTTTCTTTCTTTCTTTTCTTTCCCTCCTTGCTTATTACCCGCATTATTTAACTTTCTCATTGAAAGCTATAATTATTACTCTTTCATTTTTTTTACTGAATTTCCTTTCTTCTCTGTCGATTTCATCATTAGTAAGCCCACCCTATGCTATCTCCTTTGTTGCTGGTTTTGAAATCAATTTGTGTTATTACAATGTATGTCGCCAGTTCATTTGGTATTACTCCATTATCTTCCCTAAACTTTGATTTAGTTTAATAATTCTGACTTATTTAATCTAGGTGCTGCTGTTGTTGGCTTTGTGCATCTTTCACTTCCCAAAAGTTATGTATAGATTAAGTAATGGTTAATATCTAATGTAATTATGGAAGATAAGTCTTTAGAGACTTAATAGCACGTTTTTCTTGTTTAATCTTGCAAAGGGCTTCTCTATTAAACCTTAAATACAGAATTCTTTGGAATTGGGTGCTCATAAAATTTCCAAATATTTATAGCTAATTTATGAACACATTTCTGAAGAGATTGTGAATTGAATTAGAAAATTAGGGTTTAATTTGAGAAGTTGTACGTTTTAATTTGGATGAAAATTAATGTTCTTGAAAAGTGAAGTGGTTCATTTATTGGAGAGTTTGAAGATGAGGACATTGATTAAATGATGAATAAGGGTAATGACGGAAGAAGAAGGAAAAAGTTGGATGTGAAATGGTGATCGGGGTATAAGGGAGAGGCAAGGAAAGAATAGAGGAGTGGAAAAGACGGAAATGCCCCAAATTTAACAGATTTTTTAACGGAATGTGGATGGAGTGGGAGTTTGTAAAAGGGTGCGACTAAAGGTGGGAGAATAAAAAAATGGACTAAAAGGTGGGTGGTTTACAAAAGTGCACTAAAAGGTGAGAGGGAGTTGACAATTTTTCTTAATTTATTGAAACTTAAATTTTTTTGGGAAATTCTATATGGTACATCGTATTTAGTTTTTCTTCGCAGTGGTAATAAAAGTGTCCTATTTTATACCGTTGCTCGAGGTTTTGAAAAAGTCCACACCGTGACCTTGATATTTAAATTTATCATACGATGACATCACAAATCAAACTATTCGTAACCACCTAACTCATTCCCCAAACCACCCAACTTTATCTCTCTCTCCTCCTTACCTTCACCCAAGCAGCTCAACCACTATACCACACCAAGCCAACCTACCGTACCTCAGCTGCCACCCCTCACCAGCCACCGCACTTAGCACCACCCTCACCCAGCCACCACCAACTATACTAAGCCACCCCCATACTCTCTTGTTTCTTACTCCATGTATCTCCCTCCTACCCTAAAACCACTACCGCTGTCGGACCATCGCATATGCCAGCAACGACAACCATCAACCACCAGAATAGCCTCAACCACTTCAGCACCCTCCAATGCAGCAACCCATTCACATATAAGGGTTTGCTCGAAATCACTTCAATTTCTGGTCGAAGTTCAACAATAACAATCCCACAATCAATTGAGTTGCTTGAATTGAAGGACACCATCGTTCTTGTTTATTATTTCCCCAATTCACTTTCTTTAAGTAGGTTTTTTCGAAATTCCTCAATTGAATTTCATAATCAAGGGTTTTCGAAATTTCCGTCAATTCAATTTATTAAATTTAGAGATTTTTAAATAATTACAATGCGAAGTGTTGTTGGGTGACGAATGGTATTATGATTGAAGAGGGTTTCATGTGGCAGAACGATGGTGGTAGTACTGCGTGGTGGTTGGGTGAGGTGATGTGCTTAGTATGGTCTGGGGCTGAGGGTTGGCGGATGAGTACAATGGATGGGTGGTAGGGAGCGGTGGTTGGCTACTGGTTGGGTGAGGTTAAGGAGGAGGGAAGACGTGGTGATTAGGTGGTTTGGGAAGTTAGTTAGTTGGTTAGGAATAGTTTATATGTGGGTCATGTCATCATATGTAAAATTAAAACCTCGAGGTCACGGGTGGAATTCCCAAAATCTCGAGACCACGGTATACAATAGGAAATATTTAGTTGTCACTGCGTAGAAAAACTCAAATCATGATTTACCATATAGAATTTCCTCAACTTTTTCTAAGACTTGAACTTATTTTTATTAAATTCAACTAAAGTTATTTTTCTGAAACTAATTGAAATAAACTGAGGAAACATGAACAAATTATATTTTTTCCGCTTTTTTTTTTGTAAATATTGGCACTTACGTACTAAAACAGATTACTCCCTCAATAAAAATTTTCGCAACGATTTGACAATTTTTCTCTCTATTTTATATCAAATTGTTGCGAGAATTATATTACGAAGGAGTGATACCATATGAGTTAATCTTATTCAACAAGTACATAATGAGAATAATTGAGTAAACTGCAGCTATATATGCATGCTTTTATTAGAAAAAAATGCTTTTAGCAGTTTCAACTTTCAACTAATGTGATTTTTCATAAACCATCCAAACTTATAACATTCCCAACAATCAAATATCCTACTCCCTTATATACACGAAGATCCTTACAGTTACCGTTCATACGCTTCCCAATGCAAGTTTTATATCGTTTATATCTTAGTTTCTTATTTTTATAAATTGTAATGATTAATAATATTAATAAGCTACTCATTGACATGAAAAACATGATTCAACATGATTATATATTATTCTTATACATTAATAGTTATTTAAAGATTCTTCTACTTGGATATAGTTAAAAATTCTCAATTGGCATGATTTTCATGCAACAGAGGGAGTATAACATTCACAAGATATTAATTAGTCTGGACTCTTAAAATCATTTATTTCCCTTATTAAAATATAAATATATTACTTAAAATAAATATAAATTGTAAATTCAAAACAAATAGTACACTAATTGATACAAAAATGATCAACTATTGGATACTATTTCACTTTTATTTCTTATAATCCGCACTTACCCTATGTTTGGATAACAGAATGGAAGAAAAAAAAGAGGGACAATTTTCTCTTGTTTGAATAAGAGTTGATGAGAGGGAAGAAAAGAAGAAAAGGGAGAGATCTGTTTTCCCTCTCTCTTCAATAAGCTTAATCCCTCCAAATTTGAAAAAATTGAAGAAAAAGACCACACTTTCCCCCCTTCCTGTTTCTTCCCTTCTCGGCCTTCCTCCTTTCTCCTCCCCTCAATTTCTCTAATCCATTTCCTCAATTTCTCTAATCCATTGTTATCAAAACATACTTAGAGCTACATTTAACATTTTCTAAATGTATACTCCGTATTGTATTAGCTTAATCTCAACTCATAAAATCAATAATCCACGGAGAGTTATCTAAAGAGAGAAAGGGCGCATGATTGCATGTTAAACAAGAGGAATACAAGAATGATGTAATTAGACAAGCAGCATACGTCATGAACAACACTTGCATTAAATCGAGCATATATGATTTATATCACAATCAATGATCACCAGCTAAAAAGAAGTAATTCATCACTGCAATTGCTCTTCACCAAACAAGCATGCACCAATAATACAAATCTAAATACAAATTTGCCACCATCCCAAAGACCAAAAGTTTAATTGAACAAGTACAATTTACATTGAAAGAAAACAATCTTACAAAACGTAGATCATTATTATTGATATATTAGGCACGCTACGGCTTATTTCTAACAAAGCACAATTGTCATCTTATATCCGATTTAATATACATTTAGATAATTACAAAGCGTCGACTCCAAATACTGCAAGTGACTTAATTCTCCTGAGTCTTCGCTCTCGCAGTAGAGAGTATAATCAAAATATAGCAAAAAATTAAAATACAAATCCGATGGAATAGAATCTAAATCAAGCACAAAAATACATTGGAAAATTCTCTTCCGTCCACCATCAATTACACAACTTGCAAAATTATGTACACAATTATTTGAGCCCTACTTTTTTTTATTGTTCATATTCATATTATTTGTTGTTCTTATAGTTGTTTTTCATTCATCATTTTGATCATCATAGCATGCAATATTGGGCCAACATACATCTACATCAGTAGATCATTGACCCACCCAAGATCAGGGCTCTCATCAATCATACCAATCATGCCATTGTTGTTGTTGGGGTTGACAACATTGCCACAAACAGAAGAATCAGGGTTGTTAGTAGAAGCATTGAAATAATTCCTCGAGGAAGAGAATAGTGATGGATTAATTGGAGTGGAAGGTGACAGAGAGAACTGCATTTGCTGCTGGTGCTGTGGCTGATGTTGCTGGTACTCGTCACTGACTCCGTTCTCGTACCCGCCAACATCGACCCACAGACCACGGCTGTGCCCGTTACCTTTGTTAGGGCTTGGGGTCATCGCCTCGCTAAGGCTCATACCTTCTAATGAGCCTAGAAGGTCAGCGATGACCATATCTTCATAACTCAGCCCCTTGCTCCCACATGCAGSGACACGGTCGGCGTATCGAGAYAACCCCGATAGCCCCCGTGCCCCGACTGCTTTCATTGGCGACATTGGGGGCGAAAGAGATGGGGACATTGGAGGGGAGAAGTTTGACAACCCCAAAAGAGTGGAAGTTGGGGAAAGTGCACAACAAAACCTACAACAATGCTGCTGTTGGTGATGATGATGCTTACCGTTATGAGTGTGACCTCTRTGCGAGCAATTCTCACGCTCCTCACCTTCTTCTTCTACTGGAAGGACCCTCAACTCACGTGGGGAGTGAGCGAAGAAACACACCTTCCGCTTGCAATTCTTCCCATCCTTGCACGCCTCCGTGCGGTACCGCGCTGGGTGTAGCCAGCACTCGAACACCCCGTGCGCGAACTCGCACTCGTCCCCCCTAGAGCAACCCCCCGAGCGGCGGTACTCAGGGCAGACCGTCCCCGAGTAGTGAAACCTTCTTGGGTCACGGCGGCGAGCCTTCTCACCTGGGTGAGAAAATGGGCAGTCGGTCCAATCATGCGACCGACTCCGCGTACATTTCCTCACCTTAAACTCATACATCCGAAACTCATCCGACGAGTACGGGTCATCATCCGGGTCAAARCCATCATCCGCCCCGCCATTAGACGKGCCAGAGTCATTGCATGGGAGGAACTTCTGCATCAAGTTAGCCGCCGCCTCCGAAGAGGGCGAAAAATAGTCGGACGACGCCGACGAGGCGTCGGACCGACGCGAAAGGAGTTTCCTAGGAGGAATGTTGAGGTCCTGAAGGGCCTTCTTAGGCGAAATCAACGGATGGAACTTGTACCCTTGGTGTTGGTGATGGTGATGATGGTGGTGCTCAGCACATACACTTCCCATTATAACTCTTAATTAACTCCTCACAAACACAAATTAAACCCCTAATTAGCAAGCAATAATAAAAATGGATTGATTAGTTTGATAGATATTATATATGTAATTGATATAAGAATAGCAGCAAAATTAAAGTGAAAATGAAAGTGGTGTTGAWATTGAGGGGAACAAAGGGAGGAATTTATATAGAASATATAGAAAAAAGAAAGAAGGGTGAGGAGAGAGAAAGGGGAAGGTATGGGGACAGAAATGCGTGGCTGCATAGCATTAGGGGTGAGCATGCAGAAAGGAGTATGTGGCAGCTTAATGTAGCGTTTTAGCACGCAAAGCCATCTGCTTTGCTTCCTGCTGCGCTACGTTCTCCATCATTCACGAATACTATTTTTTTAAATATTTTATTTAAATTTTGCAATGGAAATATATAAATGAGAAGCTAGCTTTAACTGAGAGTTTTTTTGTTTGGAGTTTTTTGCGTCTGTTATATGTAATGTTGGACCTATACATAACAAATTATTGTCTTATCACATTGTTGCAACGTAGTTTTGGAGTCATACTTTTTTAACTTTAAAAATTTATAAAATTTACAATGAATTCCATCGTATATGAGTTTTGACTTTCTAATTTCGTATCATCGTTTTTTTTTTTATCTCCAAGAATACGCACTGAGTTTATGATTATCCATTTGATACCACTAAAGGTATTATGTTCGACAATTAGAATTATTTTTAGGTTGGACTCGAAGAATTTACCAAGAGTACTAGTTTAGGCTTCCCTAGCCAAGATCACAGACATCCAACAAGGATTGCCGGGGCAGCTGAGATTCGACATGGAAGACGGCTTTCACGGTGGCAAGAGGTCGCTTGCTCGGCAAGGAATTGCCGCGCTAGGGATGGTTTCGTTGGGCACTGAAATAAGGAGATATCTATTAATTATCCCCCGTTCATGCTTAGTCAACAATGTATAAGGGGTGAAAAATAATTAAAGGTAAGAGTATCTTGATTCCGTTTGGTGAAAGTAGTATGAATGTGATGGAGTGATGAATCAATAATGATTTGTTGGCAAAGGTGCAAATCATTGGGTATTTATAACTATTCCCAATGAGTTGCCTTCCCCACCAAAGGTGACCGTTGGTACAAGCCATTAGTCACATGAGGTGGGCTGCTTTAATTTGCCTTTGAGGCCATGATAAGTTCCTGTATGCCAAATCAAGAGGAGTAACAGAGTCACGCTCTGAGTTCTGAGGGAAACCATCACAAGACTAAATAGGAAAGAGTGGGCCAGGTAACGGAGAGGAGGACGGGCTGTGAGACAGTCGCCGAACGCTATTAAGAGAGAAAAACGAAAGTGAGGATGATGATGGTCCCATGTCAGAATTCACAAGATTGTTAAAATTTTAAGGAGAGAAAGACTAGGTAGAGATGAGAATCCCGCCAATTGAAGACAGGAGAAGCGATATCGCAACAAGAAAAATACGAATTACCAAGCAATTGGACAGTCGCAACAATTGTCACATCTTAGAAAGGATACTCTAGCCACGAGGCAAGATTCAAGCAATCTAATCAAGTGCCAATTAAGAAGGCCAAAGTGATGAGTCTCACAAGGAATGGAGACCATTGAACCAAAGTGCCAATGATTCTTAGAGGGTTTGGCTCGAGAGGCTCAACCTCATAGGGAAGAAAGATATCTGAGAAGATCTAAAAAGTCTCAGTGGATTCCATTAGAAGGAAGATGCATTCCGAAGTACATTTGTCAGAGGAGATAGAGGTGATTGTCTTCACACGCGGATCCCGCTAGTGTGGAGATGAAGGTGAAAATGAAGGTTCGACGTATCTGATGAGAAGAATCAACTGAGAATTATTAGTTGGACTGCTATTGAAGTTAAAGTACAACAATGATGACTTGGTGAGGGTACCCATCCATCATTGGATTGGTGGAGGGTCATTCACCTATATGGTTGTAAGCTAACCTCTGAGCTTGGCCAACAAGCACGAGTGTGTAGGCATCTGAGTCAAGTTCTTATTGTCAAAGGCTCACACTATAAATCATTTCGGAAGGCCAAAAGTGAACATGGAAAATGGTAGGTTGTGAACATTAAAGCTTCTAAAGTTTTTTGATGACAACCAAGACTATTGGTCAATACCACAGAGACTGCCGTTGGTAAGAAGTTATTTACGACTCTCAGCACTCGTTGGGTGGAAGAGGAAGATCGAGATTTGATGTGACCAACCGTAAACATATCCAGATGCCATAGAGAAAATATAATAAGTCGGATATTTGCATAGTGTCCCTCCTAGCAACTCTATGTTCGTGTAATTAAATACGGTGGTTATCCAACCAATTGATTCCAGAAGCATTATTCGTACCAAAAATGGGACCATCAGAAACAGAATATCTGAAATGACAGTTAGGGTTAGCTAATCAAATTGAATCTACACTTATGACTAAGTTATACAACAACATAATTTCATACGTGTTGAAAAATATTTACAGGATAGATCTATAATACTAATTCATCTCTCTAGATAGGAAATTCATTATCGGGAGCGATCTCATCGTGTATTTGTATACCACACCAAGTTATACCTCCTAGTGCGTCTAAAAAAAAAGGTACCGTTCAAGGTGAGTCACCGAATAATATTCAGTACAACTTAGTGCCACATGTTATGAAGCAAACGCATCAATTTCAGTTCAAAAATAGAAGCAGCAGGATAGTTATTTCTACAAAACTTGAATTGTTCAATCATCAATTAATATCCAACAATTTCCAGTGGTCATAAAATCAACAGCGGATGCATATATTATACCTTTTACTAAATTTACATCATCACTTATCCAACAATTATATATACCCCTGAATGGTCCAAGAAATAAGTGTGGTCTTCAGTTCCCCAGTGTCGAAATATAAAGTCCGGATGTGCATCAGGACTTACAAACATATGTATGAAATCCTAATGCAACAAGGCCCTCTGTCATATCCATATTAAGGGGATCCCATTCCCTCTTCCCCCCGCATATTACATATTCTCTGGTTCTGAAACTACAGACCACCCATTGCCAACGCAAGTATATTTCCCTAATCTATTATTCTGTGACAACTTACTCCCGACGTTTCTACCAGCATATCCAAATTGTTAATCATTTTAACACCGTATGCAACATATCAACGAACTAACCACATAACAAACTACACGAACCGCCCTCAATTTTTTACTGACACATTGGCTTATATTGTGACACCAGACAAATTTTCAGCAATATCTCTCCAGACTCTTGCTAAATGCTCCAAACGTGTGAAAAAATTATGAAAAATGTTAAGTAAATGCGCGTTTATTGTTTTATATCAAGCATCTCTAAGGGACGAATGTCGAAGCAACTACTTCACGACAGCATGACCAATTTATAATAAGGAGAGTATCCAGAAAATTAGAAGAGCTGACAGGTCGTGAAGAACGATCAGATTCCAATTTTTTCGCAATATCCAAATCAGTCTCCAGCTAATTATATATCGCTACTATAACCTTGTTTTTCATCTGCGTTTTATGAGACTCCTACACTGAGTTCACAGACATATTCATACGACATTTTTCATTTTTTATCTACTTGCCTATTGAATTCCTCATAACGATAACTCTAATCCCTTCAGTAGTGCTTACAAATCCGGACAACCCTTCCTAGCGCTGTTGACTTCCTCACACTTCTAACTATGGCGTTGTCTAGTCCGATGTATACAAAGGCCAACCATCCTATGCGAGTTCCCTAGCCACTCTGAATAGCTTGGCCCAAATCCCATCCTTCATTTTACACCGCATGATACAGTCTAGCCATATCGCTTGATCATAAGTCCTACTTGTTCTATTCTCTATGTTTTAGTGTGTAAGCTGGGGAAACGTCTAGATCACACCTTACTTTGCTAGCACGTGTAAGCCGCCCTTGGGAGGTTCCTCGTCCAATGTCTAGAGGCGATAGGATGCTGAGTCGTCAAGCTTTCTTTAAGGCAATCAAGAGAATGTTAAATTTGAATGACATCTCGCAGTGGCGTAGAAGCTACCTCTGAAATCGTTATAGCTTTCAATGACACCACCTTTCATCGTAAACACATACCCACTCGAATACTAATTGTCCCAGTAATGTAGTTGTACTGCTACTTTCAACTGTCCACGCCGAAAGTACTCACTCAAGCAATCGTAAGCGGAGGGTAGCGAGGTCCAGCTGGTTGATTTTTCGCAAGTGTGCCAACAATCGGTTAGATGGTAAGGTTAGCATCTACCATTTTTTGGTTCAAAAAGACACAAAAAGGGGAGGGAAAACTGAAAAGGAAAAGATGATTATACTTGGAATAGTAGGATTGAAACGAAGAGAGGAAGGAGAAATGAGATCTGAATGAGAGGAAGGAGAGAGAAATTGTATGTAATCTAGGGTTAGGGGGTTTTGGCCTATTTAGAGTGATAATAAGTTTTGATTGTGTTACTGTTACTTATATGACAGAGAGGTATGGTACAGAATTGAGCATCTGGGGTCTCGCAGCGTGGGATTCATAGTAAAAGTTATTAAACAGATACGTATCCTCAGTATGTTTATTCAAAAAGTATAATGCGAGCAATATAGAATTATAAGGAGGACTCACATAACATAATAGTTTTAGACGAGGTTTCCTGTACGCGATTTGATTAGCAGTTAACTTCACGTATAATACATCTAGTTTACTCAAGTTTAGAATCTAATTCATACCCTCGTATTAAGATGATACTCGATTATAGGAGACTTTTACTCATCAAGCTGCGAATTGTAACGTATAAGTACTACTCTACATTGTCCACTTCACTTCATACTTACTCAATCACTACAGAGATAACTTAATATGCGGCTATCTGTATAGCTCAAGCGTACTTCTAAGTGGAACATAATCTTATACCACATAACCCAATATCAGCCGCTTCCTGTGTGGTCAATAAAATAGATTCAGAGATGACAATGTCTCTCAACTTATACTTTTTTTTTTGTCACACCTCTCTCACGCCCACCCCCACCAACCCCCCCCCACCACACCGCCCCCCCAGCCCCCCGCTATCCACTCTCCCTCCCTCTCCCCCACCCACTCGCCACGCGCCCCCTCCCTCCCCCCCCCCCCCCCCCCCCCCCCCCCCACCCCCCCCCCCCCCCCCCCCCCCCCCCCCCCCCCCCCCTCCCCCCCCCCGCCTCTCACTTATTTTACAAAGTATCTTGTATCTTCAGTCATCCTCTTATTCGCACTAACTTGATTGTTCACTTCGAAGTATCTCTCATAATTCCTTCTTTCTCGAAATAACTAGAGCATATTTACTTTATTCTACTTACATATAATACTTCTCAATAAAGTAATCTGTTAACACATTTACGCCTAGTGCGGTTGCGATATTGAAGTCTGTAATAATATAGAGTATATGAAAACTTCTAACGAAGCCAATCGAATTGGCTTCCCGGGGGCCGACCACGCTTACCGACCGAATTTGCCCAATATTTGTCCACCATCGGATACTGAACGTGGTGCCCGCGTTTTCACTACGCCGTAGTTTTTTGTGTTTTTTAATCATGTCATTTAAATTTAAATAGTCTTTTTATGTTTTGTCAAGTTTGAATTAGTGTTTTAGTTGATATTCACTAGTAGAAAAAAACATCATAATGCGGGTCATTCTGCCCTGGGCTAAGGCAGTATATTTAACAAAAAACCGCGAATACAGAAAATAACTGTCTCTTGTGCGTGCGTGTAGAGATTTCTATAAACAACCGCAAACAATACTGTGTATCTCTCGCGAATCACGAAGTTTTTGTCGGTAATCAATAAATTAACCCGCAGCAAATTCCAGAATCAGTGAAAAATGGGTATTCGATTTCATTAGCTGGTTAATGGTATTATGGCTAATTCGCCGAACATTCGATTTTACTTACTTTGCGTCTGTACTCAAATTAAAATAATTAAACACACATATAAGCTTTTATCGGAGTCGTGCACAAACTGTGAACCCGATTATAGCGGAGGATTTCCCATATAATACGGCGACCGATTATTCGACGGAGTATACTTAATAAGAAACCACTAATTAAACCCTCTCCTTCATGCCCCCATTCTCAATCCCTCTCCTCTTTCATCACCGACTTCTCTCTCATTTCTTTCACTTTCTTCTCCTCTCTTTCAAATCTATCCTTCTACTTCACAAACACCAACGTCAATACCTCACCACCCCTCCTTTGCACAAGTAAACCCACCTCACCAACCACCATAACCATCTCACAGCCTCACCCCGACGAACCCACGAGCTCTAAAACCGTTCGCCAACCCCCACCAACGAAGCCACTAGTAGCCCCGTCATTAGACAATTCGAAAAAGGATCGGTTCCAAGCAGTGAACGGATCTGGGTCTTTTTTGTTATTTTTATATCGATTTACTATCTTCTTTTTTTGGGAATTCTGAAATTTTCGCTCCAAATATTTCTATATTCATTTGTTTTTTCGTTCTGAATAACTGTTTCATTTTTGACGAAAATATTTTCGTTCTGATTTTTTTTACGAATTTGTTCGTTCCTGAGTGCACCGTGAGAAATATCTAATAGATCATCAATGTTTTTGAATTTTTTTTGTTTCAAATTTCTTTTCGTCAATCTGGTTTGAATGGGCTTATAATCTTTGTGAAGGGTGGTTGCGAGTTCGGTTTTTGACCAGTTGCGGTGATTTTGCCGTATTTCTTTGTTGTAAATTCCCTCGGTTCAGCGTGATATTGTATGGGATTATTTTTAATCGTTGCCTTTTCGCGATTCGTTATGTTGGTGGGACAATGGAGGTGCGCGACGATTATAGGTGTAAACGGGGTTGTCTGCGGCCTATGTAGGTCTATATATTTGACTAATTTCTGAAACTTGTGAATTTCCTAAATTTAAAATTTTTTGCCTTCCTGAAATCTTTTTAATTTTCTTCAATTTTGATGACATTCTAATTATTTGTAGCTTATTATTTTTATGTTGTATCATTGTTTTTTATCTGAAAGAAAGTTGTTTTATTTTTGTCGATTCTTCAAGGTACAAATCTTGATTTGTGTAGTTGGAATGTGCATATTTAATTTAATATTAATATAAATGTTATTGTTTTTTAATATTGATTTTTTTTTATTTGGTGTAATTGTTATGATTATATTATGAGTCACCCCGACTAAAGACGGGGATTGGATGATACAGATTGTGATGTTATGGTAGAAGATGAGATTTTCAACAAGTTTTTTTTCTTGTAATTGTTTGTATTTTTATTGTTGTTAATATTAATATTATGTCTTTATGTATTGTATCATTTTTACATTTTCAATAATACAGGTAATTAAGTTTGTTAGTATTTTTTTCATTTTATGATCAATATTAAAATCCAAACACGCAATAACAAGTTAAAAAATGTTAAGTAAAAACTAAAGTAAAAAAAAAAGTTTACAAAGGGTGAGTGACTAATAAGTATATAAATAAATAATAAAGAAAATAAATAAATTTATATATTACTATTTGAGAAATAACAATGACTATTTGCTGCGATTATGGTAAAACCGCAGCAAATAAGGGACTATTTGTTTGACGTTTTTTTAGCATAACCGCGCAAATAAGGGTTACACTCATACTCTTATTTTTTTTAATTTAAAAATTGCCCCGTTAGGTTACCCGACTATATTTATAGCTGCGTTTTATGTGCCTAAAAACCGCCAGCAAATGTCAAGGACTATGTGTGTGACTTTTCCTGTTTTTAGCCATAACGCTCAAGCCAAATAGTACCCTCTTATTTGCTGCGGTTTATGCGCGCAGCAAAATAGTCCATTTGCGTGCACGGCCTTATTTGAGCTTGCGGTTCAAATATTACTTCGCCTTAGCAATTAGTCCTACCTATAACACACTATCCACCCATGACCTTTTTCTACTAGAATTGCATTCTTATTACATTAACTTGTGGGCAATTGTATCAGTTTGCATATCTTAAACACTATAGTATATAAGGGTAAAAACCCGAAATGGTTCAGATACATACGGGAGGGCACGCGTCATTTGCGTCCCCCTTTCTAAATATATAATAGAGATATGTTGATAGGCATGCCATACGACATGTTGTAAGAGCTCTATTTAAGGCACCCATTGCCTTCATTGAACGTTATGATCCTCAGAATTCTGCTCAATATATTTTTCATTTCTCGGCACCCTTGGGTAGTTGTCCCTTGTTGGTTCTTGAGAAGTTGCGAACTCTATGATGCATTGCTTTACACTTGTTATTGACGGTTTATTCTGAAGGTTACACAATCAAGCATGTGTCAGTTATACCAATGGATTCCTGTATTTTGAGTCTGTCCCTGCTTAGGTTTGAGTTTGGCTTTCTTTTACCGAACCGTGGAAATCTCGGCTGTTCTCATTGTTTAATTACAATTGTTATGTGTTATATACATAGTTTGATATTAGACTATAAAGAGCTGTCTAGGGTTCGGAATAACCTTAGGGATCTAAGGAAGTAGTGAGAATATGTCATGTAGACATGACTTAAAGCAAAGTCTTTCTTCTAAGAGTCTTTAGAAATTGTCTTTAAAATGCAACGCTTTTAACATTCTTTCCTTGTCACTACGCATTATCGCATTGCCATTCGATTCTACACTGAATCTCCATAGCGTAAAAATAACAAGTGATTAAACCAGAGACAACTAGGATTCTCCGTAGTTTATTTAATCTCACCATACAATATTATTCTAATTCGTGTGAGGAGCTTTATGGATCAGTGGCTATTTGTAAGTTACCATTCTTCCTGATTTCTCCTGAGCTCTATAAGACAGCACCTTATCAAAGCCCTAACCCCACCACGATCCGATGTCCAGCACGAGGAGATCTCGTCCTCACCATAGTCCATTC
>SNQN01010614.1:7406-21388 GCA_008642245.1 Bassia scoparia | reverse complement strand
AAAGAAACAAAGGAAGCCAAATATATTATCATCATCAAGAGCTTAACTACAGCATGAACCTCCATGAAAATGTTCTCATCGTCATCAAGAATAAGGCATGGTTAGCCAATTCGATCATGTGCAACACCATTGCCTCGTCTTTTCAGGCAAGTCACCTCTACCGGCTCTACGTTCCAATTCCGGTCCAAGAGTTCCGAAATGTGATCATTAACTATCCGGAGCTCATTAGCCATCCTCCCTCTARGCTCCTCAATCATGTTGATAATCTCMTTWGCATCTWGAGAAATCSCATGTTCGGCTCCAAAGGAGGGAGGCTATGAACCTGCAAGTCATTAGTGGCGTAAAGGATGTCCCGTTTTAGTCTTGTAAAGACCACCCGAGGGTGTAAACAAAAGACCATAACATCGCAGCTTAATTGGGGCAGCCCCTAAACAAATGAGCATGAGTTTCCTCTCATCTAGGGCATTGCAAACAGCAAGAGTATAAGWTAATTTAATTACCACATGCAAGAAAGTAAGCTGACTTAGGTTTCGTTTGTTTGGAGGAAAATATTTTCAATTGAAAATGATTTTCCATGGAAAACATTTTTCGRAGGAAAATTGKAAATTAAAATTATTTTCCATTATTTGTTTGTATGGAAAATTGTTTGTTTTCCTTTGTTTTTGAATAGAAAATGATTTCCTTATGAATGGAAAATAGTTTTCCATCTAAATTTTCCTTTTACTTTGATTTTGCCAAACAATCAAGGGAAAATAGGAAAATGATTTTTCTGAAAAACATTTTCCTCCAAAACAAACGGAGTCTTAATTAAAAAAACTCCCATTTTTTATCATGTTTCCAAATAAGATGTTATCTGAGCATCAGTATTACAGTACTTGTACTGCAAGATATTATCTTTACAATGAGAAAAACATGAGTGTTTATATATGACTATATGAGTGAAACCTAAGTCAAGACGCCAAGTCAAACTATACTGCATCAGTGCATAGCATATGGAAGAAATTATAGGTAGCCATCCTTACATAAGAGAAGGGGGGAGGAATGGTGTCCTCTTGCAACTGAMACTATAGAAGACAAACAGTAATGTGAACTTTGAAGTCACAGGCACAACCGAAAACTCAATGAACATGTTTACACCTAAAAGTAAGCCTGCAAGGGATGTTGCYTGTCTGTATTTCGCTTACAATATCCGATACAAATGTGCMTTATTTGTGGTTGTGGCATAGACAAGGACAGAAGAATGACAGCAACACATGAAAAAGTAATATGCCAAACATCAAATCAAAATATAACATAAGAACAACACGGCTTCTAGATGTTTTGCCTAAATGAATTTCCTCATTTAGAAGTCTGACAAGCAAAGAAAGGAAAAGATATTATATAGTGGCAATATGATATCAAATGTGATTCAACCCCAATGGCACTTACCCTTAGTTGTCCAGGCAACTCATTATCAAAGTAGGTGGCAATATGAAACTGCAGCAGCTGTGCGAATTCAGATATAATGTGTGCAGGTGCCCCATTCAATTACAATTGATGGGTCAAATCATCCTACAAAGATCATCACAGATACAACACCATTCAACACTATACAACCAGCTTCAGAAAGTATAATAAATTAACAGGTATCATCCAAACTTAGTAAGCAAACACTGACCTCACTCCTAGACGAGGTATCCATCATCAGATGGTCGCACAGGAGGTGGCRGAATAGGTAGAACTTAAAGAATCATCCAATCAGGACAAGCATATATGGGATTGAAACCCATCAATTGATAGTCTTCATCACTTATTCTCTTCAGAAAATTGAGCGCACCTGTTGAGCAATAACACAGGATAACCACTTCACTATAAATCGCACTGGAAAATATGATTTATTTGAGGAATTGATCAATCAGAAAAAATTACACACAATTTTTTATTTTAAGGTTATTATTCTCAACCAGACTTCTAGTTTTTAACAAACAAAGCTGAAGTTAACATAACCAAATCAAAACATTTAATCGCATCACAACTCAACCATAAAAAAAAAAACCATCTTAAGCTCAGATTAAACGAAAAACCACACACCTAAAACATAGTAAATTACCCTTAGATTGATATCAACGAAGCCTTCAATTAGTGATACCTAATCAAACCAATAATCAACAACAATTACAAAAAGCCTAAACATACATTTATAAATGGGGCAAAATGCATGAACAAAAAAACATAAACCTGAAAAATTAACAAACCTTCGAGTCCAGTTTCCCCCCAATTCAACTGGTGGATCACCCTCAAAACCCGATTTTGCCTACCCAAGTGTGAATACCTCAAAAAAAATGGCAGGAAAATGTGAATACCTTACTACCAATGTATCTAAGGCGAATGTAACATTGTGACAATATGACAAACAACATGTACACATATAAAAGACAAGTGCCACTAACATGATGCTCTACACCGCTTCTTCACATGTTTCCAAAATACAGGCCTGTGTTTAACTGAAGGACATCATATTTTTTTCTACGGTTTTTAAGCCACTTCTAAACTGACATAAAATTCGCTTACTTATAAATAGCGTCAAATATCTCTCTATCGGGAGTGAAAGCTTTCTGGAGTAACATAGAACAACAAAATTGCCAATAAGAAACAAACAAAGTCACACACCTTTGTATACGACAAAATGAAACAAAACTGCAGTCCAAAGAATCAAATGAAATTAGAAGTCAGAAAGTCTCGCACCAGTTACTTTAATAATCAAGGCATCAGAATGAAAACTCACATATCAGATATACTAGCTCCATATCACCATAAAAGTAATAACAACAGTTACTTGGAAGGAATACAAGCATCCACCCTGCATATCCGATCTCCACAAGTGAGGTTGTCACAAGAAAAGAAGTTGCATGAATCAAAGTGCGTCTTTGTATGGATCTATTCTCCTTAGGTATCTAACTCTGCTATTAACGCCTTTCATCAAATGCCTGAATAGAAAAGGTTGACATATGTAACAACATAACCATTCAATACAGACAAAATTTCAAAAGAACATAAACTTGCAATGACACATTATTAGTAGATAGACGTACCAAATCGAGATAAAGCTAAGACAGTTATAATCACAACTAACTGCACTACAAACGAATAAGAAAAACTAAATATACTGCTTACGAGATTGGCAGCACGGTCGGGAGAGTTCAAAATCTCATAGTAGAATAACAGAGCAGTTAAGAGGAGCCAATCCAAGTCCTAAATTGGAGTGAGTTGGAGCAAGCTCACAGATTTGAGCAATATCCTGTAATCATAATTTATATATGTAAATCCTCCACTATGAAAATGATAAACATATTCCAACATCCGTATAAAGACAGAACTCATGGTTCAAACCATTAAGCATAACACAGCTCAATTCCCCGTCAAATCTAGAACTTTCATCTTAGCATTTCACTTCACAAACATCAAAACAGCGGTTCCAAAAAACAACAAAGCAAATATTTCTGGTTCTTGAAACAAATGAGTTATATATAACAAATCGTCAAGTGCTAAATTAGTTTGTACAGAACACGACATTTTTGCGTCCGTTTCATTGTTCAAAGCATATCAAGATCAAATCAATCTCAAAACAAGGTCGTGCAATCAACAACAACGCGCATCACAACAAATCAAATGATAAAATGCAAACCAATCAATCAAAAACAAAAACAGACAGATCTACGAATGAAAGCGGACGAAGCAAACATTCAATCGGATACCCTGACAGCCTGTAAGCGTGAAGAGTATCTCAGCGGCTTCTTCTCTCAAGCGCTAGACATGTTGATAAAATTGTCTCCTCACAGTCTGCGTAATCCAAAGTTGGTTCCCTCCATGGTACTGTTTGAGACATGTAATATATTGGAAGTTAATGTTTCTGAGAAACAACGACCGTTGGGACCTACTAACGAGATTCGTACTAAGAAGAAGTGTACCAGTAGAGTTGACAAAGGAACCTCCTGACTGTATAATCTTGCAACCGCAAAAGCCAAATCTTGTACTGGTCTTTGGGGTTGAGACCCTCCAAACCTCAAATAAACTGCTCATCAGAGAAAATTTCATCAAATTCCATCACAAGTATGTTTTCTAACTGAACGAGAAATTCAACTATAACAGGAAAAAACCATGACCTCAGACTCCAAGCTTCAGTCAGAGTTTGGGTTTATATTGACTATTGGTGTGAAAGATCACAGTAAAACCATGGCAGCCCGCAGAGGTGTTTTTGGTTTTCTGCCCAGTACAGAGCAGCAAACAGAAGTTAAGTAAGAATGTAGATGGCTCACTTGGTTAAACTACATAAAACACATATGGCTATGTCAAATCAAAGAGTCGTTAATTTTGATTGCTAAAAAGCTCTCCAGAGGGTTCGAAGTATCGGATCCTTGCACATAGTCCACGGAACTCCTGTCTGAGTACTGACAACGCGCATTTTTTCCAGCCTCAAGGGTCATGTATGTCCCCTTCTGGACCAATCTCTTTCTAAGATTTCCATATCATTCTCAATCTAGCAGGAGATAACGAATATATTTTAGCCCGAAATATAGTTATAGGTAATAGATACCGTTCTAAAAAAGTCTTATTCGAGTACATATATATTGTAATCTCTAATGAATTATTATCTATCGCATATTAGGAAATGAGGAGTAAGCACTATGTGCAAGGGTTAATATTCTATGGAATGGTTAACTTGAATGTAAAGATATAGTATTGTATATAGTATAAAATCATGTAAATTGACACCTTTAATCCATCTAAACAAGAACTGTCCAAACTTAATATCCCATTTACATTCTAGGAAAGGGCTAATATACCAACAACAATTTTAATTATGAATCATACCTGTGCTGAGGAGAGAATCGGTCCTCCTGAGACTCCAAAACAGGTTAATAGATCTTCAGCAAATTCACAATCTTTTCAGTAAAAACCTTGCATTGGCATCTGCAGAAGTCCAATCCACATTTCCCAATTCAAGTTTTACCACAGTCCAGACTCCAGAGTATAACATAACATTAGTATCACAATCGAATGAGACTATGCAAAAGAAATGAGTTGTAACAATCAAATTCACAAACCTGGAAAGGTTCATTATCAACTTCAACTGATACCTCGTATATACTTCGCCACACAGGAAATCACAACAGAGGGACAACAAGGCTCAATTTAAGAATTTCACAGCCTATTATAACACTGTTAATTAATACTTCAAAACAAAAATTACATTTCCAATTAACTCTAAAATTTACCCAAAATTCCACTCTGCCAAACCGATGGTAATTCTACCTATCATTTCAAATAACACCCTTGGAATCACCAGCATTCGGCAGCAGGAATAAAGCTAGTGTCAAGAACTGTCAAAAAATTCCGTCCAAATGTAACAGATCACTCTTACAATGCGAGATCTTAGTTCGCGAATGACAGGATCAGAATCAAAGTGATCATAATCAAGAAATAAAGCTAAAACAAAATCAACAGAAACAAATAATAACGAAATGTATAGTAATCTTTCACTCCGAATGAATTCAAAGATGACCTAATCACCCCAAATTCAAAATACCCGAATTGAAACCTAAAATCAGATCTCAAAACCTGAAAATCAAACAAGAGAGCCCCTACCGCTTCTCGTCCGCAGGGTACATCCGGCCACTGTGGCGACATTGCCAACCACCCCAACACCCACAACACGACCAAAGCTCACCTTAAGCACCAACACGCTCCTTTAGATCCATCCTTTTTCAATGCCCATGGGTAGTAGACACCCACAAACAAAATGACGTCACCGAAAGAAGTAGTGGGAGTGAGGCGGCGACGGAAAACATGGAGAGGTTAGAAAGGAAAATTGTCGACGGAAAACCATCGGCAGGTGGAAAAAACACAGCTGCGAAGGAGGAGGTGGGACTCCGTGAGAGAGATAGTGAGGGAAAATGTCGATGCAGATGTTGCGTTGTTCGATCTGATGAATGGGCAAAACACGTGGTGCCTAACATGGCATGGGCAAAACCGTCATTTCACTGTTCATTTTGAACAGTAATTTTATCTTGGCTTTTTGGGTTGTTTGGATACTTTACGCAGCACGGTGCTGCAAGCCGCAGTAATACTCCACAGGGGTAATTGTGCAATTAATATTTGCAATCACACCCAACTTTACTCTTTTACACTTTGGAATATTACATTTTTGTATGTTTTAGTAAACTTAGTTATATTTAATCAATTTAATTAATCTACGTTTTTCGCATATCTATTATTTTAGTGATTCTGTTTGTTTTGGTATTAGAGCCTAGTTTGTGTGATAAGTATAATTATTATTTTAATTAAGTATTTATCACCCAAATAATAAAAATTGGTAATATAAATCTGGATAAAATTAATAAAGCATCAATAGGTTGCAGTCAATCAGAAACTCCTCATCTACACCATTTACCAAAAGATAGTAATCACTTTGGTGCAGTCCTTAACTATATAGTAGATATATTAACTGAGATTAATATAGATATAAAGGGTACCGAAACACGTCTTATTACAATTGTCCGTACAAGTCAAGTAATTAGAGACGAAATTAAAAAGGAAACACAAGACCTCAAAAAGAAGTTAAAAGAGTTTAAACTCGTTGTTACTAACGAGATTAGACATCTGTAATCTCAACCAAATATAGAGGTTAAAAGACTTGTCCCTTTTAAATATAGTTATCCTTTCCAAAATAGTAATAATAATAMTAAAAAGAAGAATAATAATAAATTTACAGTTGATTTCCCTACCACTTCGACTCGTCGAAATGAGTCGAGATCTAATTAAAATGAGTATTGAATAATTACAAGAATTATTCGAAATTGAAGATGATCCAGAAGAGCTTAATAAAATTATGTCTATAATTACTGATAAATGGATTGTACGGGTGTCGGGGTGTCACCGGGCCGGACTGGGTCCGGTTCCTCTGCTCCGAGAGGTACAATTAGGTGATGACTTTAGTTTTTGCTAGAATTGAATTCTTGCTTTTGCATARTGTGAGTATGCCTGGGAATTGTGTGAATTATACTCGAAACGAGTAGACGAAGTCGCCATCGCACTTCTTTCGGGAAGTTGCRGAACCCGGTTTAAACCTTGCCTATAATTGCATAAACCAAGAAGAAGGACTTCATAGTCTGGTCGTGCACCAATGGTCATGGATTAGGGGACAASGGTAAGCGCGAAATAGTGCAAAACGCCCCCGCATCTAGCGGCCTCTACTTGGTTAACATATTTTCGATTTAACCCTAAGCATGCAAGATTACTAGGCGGGTTGTTTAATAGAAATATATGCATATAGTGTCTAGTTTATTGTGACATGTGTTGTTAGTTCCGTATTCTAGGAGTCTAATGCCGGTTGTCCATTGTTATCTTATTAGGCGTGAAACATGAAACTTGTCGGTCTTGTTTAAGACATATTAAAGGTGGGAGTCAACCATGGAAGTTGAATGTCGAATAGCTTTTAGTCAATGTTACATGCAAAAGGACATAGAAAGTTGAATGTCTAAACCAAGCATGCAACAGGGTGTTAGAGAATTRWGACTTTGGCCTCAAACTTMCCTTGCAACATGGCATTGTAGACCGAGAATGAAGCTATGGACCCTTTAGAACCCTTTTCAAACCTTAGATGTAATGTGTTTTTGTGTTTGAATGTGTTTATGTGAGAGAAATTTTTATGACTGAGAGAGAGAGAGTATCGGACGAGAGATAAGCAGAGAGAGCAAGTGTATGCACGTCCTAAAGTTTTCAAACGTCCTTTGCAAATGAGCCGGGGTGATATATTTATAGGCGASTGTTAAAAWAAGATAAAGAAAATGGGCGAAAACTCTCCCAAAACTGGGAAAAATCTCGCCCAACTAGGCGAKTCCTCGCCCAGCTTCTTTTTACTTTTTGTTGATTCGACTTGTCTAATTTGTGTTTATTTGTCGGGTTTCATCGAGGAAATAATTGATTTTTCCACGTTTGATTGGCGAATTGTGCATGGGAAGCAAGGGGATGCACCTAGACATCCTTGGGGAGCAACTCGTGGGTCAGGAATATTCCGTTTCGCTCGGTTGTGCGTTTTGTTTAAGAAAATTCATAAATATTATCCCAAAAATAAAAAAATCATGGAAAAAATATGTAAAAATTCCTTGTAAAATGTAGTTTTTGYTGTTAAAATTTCGTAATGCTTGTGTTTGCACTTCCACTGGGGATTTTTGTGAGGGTGCTTTGCGTACTGTTTGTTTCCATCCGTCCGGCTCGACACTTCCGTTAGAACATTTTGGTGTGTTTATGATTGGTCGCCCGCCTTGATGCTTTCGTTAGGACTTCCTTAATTTGTTTCCTGGTTGTTTGCTTCGACGCTTTTGTTAGGACTCCCTGGTATAAATTTTGATTAATTGTCCACCTTGACGCTTCTGTTAGGATTGTCTTAGTTTGTTTTTTCGGTTGTCCGCCTCGATGCTTCCGTTASGACTTCCTGGGGTGTTACTACTTCAATGTCCACTTTGATGCCTCCGTTAGTATTCAAGGTGAGATAAGGAGCCTCAATGAGATGAAGATATGTTTAACGATAGCAGATAAATTATATGCATATTAGGGGATGTCCTGAAAGATAGTAGTGCGAGCAGTAATCAAAGTGAGTGGATAGTGAGTAATGTAACATTCTCAATAGTTATCTGGCAAGAATACCTGATCAATCCGTATCTACGGAGTCTATATTTAAGGCAGTCAATCGTTGTAAGGTATGGTTCGCAGTTTATCGCATTATTAGGCGTGGAAACATGAAAACTTGTCTGGCTTCGTTTAAGACATATTGAGGTGGGAGTCAACCATGGAAGTTTGAATGTCGAATAGCTTTAGTCAATGTTCATGCAAAAGAATAGAAGTATTGAATGTCTAAACCTAAGCATCCCAACAGGGGTTTTAGAGATTAAGAACCTTTGGCCCAAACTTACGCTCATGGTGCAACAGTAGAGAGTTGGTACAGTGGACCGAGACCATAAAGTAAGTATGGATCTACTTTTAGAACCTTTTCAAAACTTAGATGATAATAGTTTTTTGTCGTTTGAATGATGTTTATGTGAGAAGAAAAATTTTTATGAACTGAAGAGAAGAGAGATGTATCGGAACAGAGCAGGAATATAGCCACCTTAGAGCCACACGGCTATTACTTGTGTCAGTGCCGAGGCCGGTATGCTTGCTCTGTTTCTCAAGGTTGTCCTAAACGTCCTGTTGTCTATACGAATTCGCCGCCGGATGAGGTAGATATAGTATCTTATTATTAGGGCCCGTACCTGTTTTAAAAAAAGATAAAGGATAAATGGGCGAAAACCTTACACAAAAAATAATGGAAAAATCTGCCCACTGGCGAGTTATGACCACGCGTTATGCACATCGACAGTCCTTTCTCCGACCAGTCAAGCTTTTTTTTCAACATTCGCTGTTATGTTGATGCCTGCAGCAGTTTTCCGCGAAGGCGTTTTAGAGTTATACGTGACTCGCTTATGGATTTGTACGGGTATATATTCAGTCGACGAGAATATATAGAGAGAGGGAGTGAAGTTCAGTCGGGTTTTGCTGGCAGAATTGCTCCCGGACTTAGATTCGTTCTGTTTTTACGGTGGGCCCCCATCGGGTGGTAGACAGGCAGTTTAAACTGTAGAGAAAATGGAGGTACAGAGGGAGGGGACGGACACCTGACTAGATACTATGTCCTTGGGGAGAGAGAAAACTTCCGTAGGGTCAACATTTTGTATTTATTCCTGTTCCATTAGCGCGTATCGGTTAGATAAGTAAAAAGGGCGTTTTTGAATTTGGAAAGTCAATGCGTTTGAGTTATGAAAATTCAATGTAATAGTATTAGATCATAGCACCAACCTGTAAATAAAATAATATAAGGAGTGATAATAATGTAAAATATGTTCCGTCTGTATATGAATAAGAACTGGTACTCTATAGTTGGTCCGAGTTGTAAAACCGTTATGTTGGCCAGCATATAACTTAATATTGTATGTTTTTGACTTCACACCTGGGCAAGCAAGGGACGCTTAGTATGGTTAAAGCGAGTTTAGAAATTTTAAGTACGCAGGAGAACTATATACTGTTCAGTTAAACATATAATTAATCACACGATCAAGCCACATTGCAGAGAAAGAAGATAACCATTGTGAGGTGGGAACAACAGTGGAATCGCTTTGCCAAAAAAGTAGGTTGTATACGAAAAAAGTGTCGGGCAGAGGCGGAGCACCAGGCCCAAAGTTTCACACCGATGCCCGGAGAGGTAGAGTGAGCAGGAACAGTGAAAGGCTTACGCTGGAAAGGACTCCATCGTCTCCGTTAGAAAATTTTGTGTGTGATTATTTTTATATGAGTACGGGGGATGAGGGTCGCAGGGTCCCCTGTCAATACAGGGTTGGGTGAATCATGGAAGAGGTGGAGTTTAAAGATGAGAATTAGGATACCGTGAGTTGATAGCAGAGAATCCAACATCCAGTATGTTAAAGCCAAGCAACCAAACGTTGCCCCAGAGTCCCATTAAGGACGCGTAGCTTTTCCATATGCAGCGTTCTTGTTGTAAGAGAGTTGGCACTTCTGTATTGTGCATTTATTCGATTATCGAGAGAAAAATAAGCTTTATATAAAATTCTTATCGGTATATGTCAGAAGCGATATCGATGTCCGTGGATCCACGACCGGAAAACATTTGATTATGGCATTCTTTATAATAGTTTTAAGAGTGGGCGTTTAACTCTCGCTGGGCCGAGAGACTTTAAAAAAAAAATTCGATATTAGCTTGTAAATTGTATACAAAGACTATTGGCCGGTAATGATTGGACTTTTTTCTCTCGAATTATATGCTGTAGAAACTTTGGGGTGACGAGTTAAGGATATTGTGAACTGCGTATTAATTTGTCTGTCCTAGATCAATGATTTCGAGTTTGATAGGTTATGATATTCTTGTCTGTTCCGTGGCTTTTGATAGTTTACATCAGACATGATATCTGCAATCAAGATCTCGAGTAGCTAGATCCGTTGTTGTGAGATAACATTATCAGTGCGAGTATCGTTACTCTGGACTTATACTGAAGAACCCATTGTCAATGATGTCCAAGCTTTTTATTTTCCGTTCCCCGTGTGTAGTGAATAACGCCTTCATAGCAAGTTGTAAATATAGACATTTGTGTTTCTTGCCTCGGGTGATAATGGGTAGGCATGAGAGAGGTCAAAAGAGGAGGTGTAGGTAGCCTGTTGTGATCGTTCGAAAATTCAGTGTAGCGAAAATATATCAGAGTGTCCCCGTCCATCGATGCCCCTGATTGGTCAAGTTTGGTCTCACCTATTAGGAGCCATAAAAGTCTATTATTTTAATGCAAGATAGAATGTATGTGATTTGAATCTATTCGCGTATCCGTATTCCCATCTGTACATTGGACCTGACAAAGGGAAAAGTGGAGTGATTATCTGGTATTCCAACTATGGATGTCGTTTACCCCATGAAGTCTGGCAAATTTACCCCTCCACTATTTCTGGCCAAAAGTTAGCATTTTCCCACGTCTGCAACTGTAAAGGGCGATGTAGTGATGCTCAATACGCGCACCGCCTCTAAGGATATAGACTGTATTGGGAGTTCCACATTTCAACCCGTTATTATTGTTATCACAATATTAAGTTGAAGCAGGTATGTTGGAGGTTAGAACATATTTGCCAGGAATCTTGGGAGGTTCGCGCTTTAGTCCGCCACTGTATCGATTTAACTCGAGTAGTTTCTTGGCTCACCGCAATATAAACGAAGACAGCTCTTAGGGGGTGTGTTTAAGCGCCAACCATTTTATGGACGAGACATTGTATTCCGCTTCTTTTAGTACACGCGTCTGGCCAAGTGTATATACCTGGTCGTAGCAAATTAACCCGTTAGAAGTAACTTGGGAGAGTGCGGGAAAGCAATAGATAGTCGAAAGTGAGGAGAGAGCATTATATAGGAGCATGGCCGAAATAAGTCGAATTATTGTTCGTGTATTGGTGTAGCCTGATAGGGAAGCAGAGGGATACGCTGTTAATTCAAGACGGACCTAGTTACGTCCCTTGAAGGCTCAGAAATACGTCTGAAAGCGTTCTGTTCAATTATAAGGTCCAATGATCGTCGTCATAGCAATAGATGTTTTGCTAAGTGACTTAATAGGTTTTCTTTCCAGGCAAATGCTTTGCCTAGATCAGGCAATTGGTTATGAAGTCAGATTGGAAGAGCGTGAGCAGATTATGAGACCATGAGAGAAGTTGCGGTATAGCAATGTTCCTATTTTGATTAGTCTCAGCGATAATGAGGTTAGAAAGACGACGAAATTACTTCGCTCACTCAAGACAAATACATCCAGTTTTTATACTTAAGCGGTAGAGTGTGCACCAGTATATATTTGAGAAGTCCCAATATATTGAAGTGCCTGAGCCATGTGAATTGTTAATGAATCGTATTACCTAGGAGGATAAATCTAGAGCAGTTTTATGAACACATTTCCTAAACTAGGGCATAGATAATATGAACATGAGCTTGGAGGGGTAAGTTAGTTCATTTATAAAGACTATGAAAGAGCCATCCTATGTGAAACTTGAGACCATCGTATGAATTTGGAGTATGGTAGAGAGATTATTGCGACAGGAGTTCCCACAAGTATCACGATTCCATCTGTGTACAATGGTCTTCTTGGATTGGTTATTAATTATGTATCGCTGTTTCTAATTCTTAGATGTGTTTTTCTTAAGGAAGCGGGCTTTGTCAGTGCAATTTTCATTGCAATTGATGACTTCGGGCTTCAGTGCTCTACTTAGGTTGTTGTTTTGTCCCACTGTGGCATGATTTTTAATAGTTTGGAACTCCCGGGGAAAGTGTACCAAACAATTTGAATGCAATAGGCCTTCGCGTTACGACCTAGCACAAACGAGAATCAACTCTGATAAAGAGCCAAAAATGCCAAACCCTGAGCAAAAATTGCAGGCCCTAATATGTCAACATTTTGGCTTTAATCGTAAGGCGCTTTATAGTTCATGATTTGCCTTTATTTGTTGTATTGATCTTTGCTTGGATCACTTGCAACTACTTGTCCCAAACCTCTTGTGCTGGAGGGAATTGGCTTGCAAACATGCTTTGTTTAGCTCACAAGAACTTCAAAATGCCAAAATAAGTTGCTACTCAAAACTTTAAATTACTTCAATGTTGCAATTTTGTCATTGGGCAAAATTTAGTCATTGAATATGCCTTGTCCAATTTGTTGCAACTAATGGGCCTTTTTTCGGTTGCTTGTGATGCCAAAATTGTTTGAAATGCCTTGCTTTGTTTAATGTCTTGTAGGCCTTTTTGCATCTTGTTTCATCAAAATTTGGTTGCAATCTTGAAACAGTGGCGGAACGCCAAGGTTAAAACTGGGGGGAACAATATGAAACCATTCACAACAAATAAACTATTTTAAATGCAAATTTAGTTAAATAGAAATATTGAAAGATTTTATTAAATAAATTAAATGAACCCTCGATCATTCTTGTTAAAACCTTTCCCAGCAAAATTAGCCTTATGAATGCCACGTATATTTTTTTTATAGGTCAATTTTTGAAAAACTTTAGTTAAAAGTTCGTCTATATGCATGCGAAGCCCACCAAAAAACATTTTCAACATTTTATAGACAATTTAAATTTCAACTAGAAATTAGTTTCAATATGTACGTGAAGGTGTGCAACAAAAATTAAATTTTTTCCTAAATACCATTTTATATTAATAATGTGCAATTTTAATATTAATTCTGATAAAGGCAAAAATTAAAGTTTAACTTATTTGAGAAGGCAATTAAATATTAAAGAGGGAGATGTATCATTGGGAAAAAAAAATATATGTAATGGTAGGAAATGAAATATAAAGGATTATAATAAAATTTAAAGCAAAGAGTGCAAAAGAAAGGGGATCAAAAGATTAATGAACATTTTGGGTTCGACAATAAGGG
>SNQN01010613.1:0-21389 GCA_008642245.1 Bassia scoparia | reverse complement strand
GTCTACTTTGGCAGGTTGGCAACTTTACAACCAAATTTTCGATGTCTTCTTTTGTTAAGAGAGTCGAAGAACTAACCAATGATCAGAGGACTGCAATAGAAAGAGTTGGGTTTGGGAATTTGCTTCGCATACATCAACACACACTCAGAAAAAACCTATTAGTRGAATGGATTGATCGCTGGGACTGTGACAAACAGGCCTTTGTGCTCTATGGCAGGGAGCTTACTATCACTGCTATGGATGCAGCCTTGATCTTAGGGTTGCCTGCTGCAGGTAACCCTGTAAATTTGAGCAATGAAAAGCCGTTATCCAAGTTGGAGAAAGATTATGGCGCTACAATTGGTAACAGGAAAATTAGTATTGTTGAGATCGAGCAAAGGTTGCAGTCTCTTGGGGATCTTGCAAATGAAGATTTTACGAGAACATTTTTGRTGTTTYTTTTTMTGACGCTTCTTTTCCCCAGTTCAAATGCAAAGATAGATTCACGCTATCTTTTTCTTCTCGAAGATCTTGATGAAGTGCCCAAGTATTCTTGGGGCACAGCTGTAGTTGAGGACCTTTACAATTGCTTATTGAAAAGAAAAATGGAGCAAATAAAGAGCATGGAAGGCTGCCTTTTACTTCTCCAAGTAAGCTCTTCTAAAAGGCTTCCTTATACTTCTTCAGTTATAATCATTGGCTTATAAATATTACCCTCAATTACAGTAGCTCTTATAAAATTATGGCACATGTAGCTTAAATTGAGCACATAAGTGACATAATTGGGAAAGTCTGATCTTTTTAGAATATAGATTGCTAAGATATTTTGAACTTTAGCCTTTTATGTTGATAGTATAAAATTCTAGCTTTTATTGATTGGAAGTGTTCTTCATATTTTTGGTGTAAACAGATATGGTCCTTTGAACACATAGAAATTGGGCGACCAAATCTGCTTAGTAACCCCATGGTTTTCCCTCGAGCTTGTCGTTGGGAAAGTAGTAGGTGCAATAGCCCAAGGCATTGGTTCACTACTAAGTTCAATGAACTTGAAGGGAGTCAGGTGAGCAATGTTCTATTAGTTATTCCTTAATCTAATTGTAATATCTCTACTGTTAACAACTTACCTTTTTTTTTTCATAAGTATACCATTTACATTGTAAACATCATAGTATTTGCTATGTTTCACCGTTGATGACAAGTTGCGCTCCCAACATTGTACTTTCAGGTAACTTGGGAGCTTCTACCGACTGAGGTTGAACTAACAATTGATATTATCAGAGAGCTACTGGTGGAAGAGGAAGGAGAAGAAACTCTTTTAACTAGCACAACACCGAACAATATCAGATGACAACAAAACCTCCTTATAAAGTTAGCCTTATGACTTAAACTTGAATGTCATTTGCATGCAAAAAACCCAGGTTCTTTCAAAAAGAAATCTGATAATGAAGTTAATTAAATATCATGAGAAAAGTGAAGAATTTCTTAATCAATATTACTAATCAGAATCAGAAGTTTATAAGTAGTAGATTGTTGAAATTTAGCCTATTATAGAGTGTCCTTCTGGACTCAAATGGGATTCTGTTTTCAGTGCGGAGTTTATGCCGTAATTCAGTAGAGGATGAGGAAAATCAAGGATGTACGGGAAGAGATGATCAATGATCAGCAAGCTGATATCTCAGAGAATTCTGGACTATCATCAGAAAGTCTTTATTGTAGAAACTTGGAGGACAAGAAGTTCAATCAACATATGTGACAATGGGCTTCACCTAAGGTGAGAAATATGCAGACTAGTCCATGATATCCTGCATATGTTTAAGACAAAAGAACATGTAATAATATTATGATTTATATGTTAATTGTGAAAGATGACTTTATATAAACACCTCTTCAATTTGGCCATTTTGTGGTTTCTTCTTCAGATTGTAGCTCTCATTGAATGAGTTATTCTTAAAATCTAAAATTTGATCCATAGCAAGTATTAGCCATCATGCCCAGGGAGATAAGGAGGACAGGCAGGGGTACGAGAAGAAGCAAGCCTGAATATTAGCTGACATCCAAGAGGACTCTAGGCAAATCAACAGATGTATCAGCTATAACTGATGATTTACAGAATGTACCTCTTCTTTTTCTTTGCAACAAAACCAAATTGCAGAAAGTTTTCTCGCGTGCCAAAGGTGAGTTGTTGAAGTTAATCATTGGCACTAGTGATCTATTTTTGTCAACTTATAAATTACCTTGATAGGTGGAAGATAAACAAACTATCTATAATCTTCAGTAAAAACACTATAACCAAAGTAGATAATACATTGAATTGGAAACACAGTGCTATTCAATGGGGTGCTGATTCTTTGCCCAAAATTATTTCAAGAAACAAAAACAGATTTACTTCCTCTTATACTCTTACCTGCAATCACTTTTCCAATTTTGAAGTTTATAACTACTTGTATCATTTCCTTTTTTTGGCAATAAACTCTCTCTATATCTCTCCTTATTCACGTGTCTCTTTTTTTAGTACTCTCTATCTATCCCTTCACCTGAATCTTGGTCAATTTCCAATGATGCAAAATAATGAACAGCAGAGGTAATAGTATATATCGAATATCTGTTGATCCCTTTGTCCACGTTTGTATTAGCGATTAAGTTGTATAAAAATCATGCAGGAGAGAACGATGTACTGTAACTGAAAAATCAGAATCAAGTGCAATTGATGGAACTTAAGGGAGAAATTGATATGCTTGAGAGAGAGAATGCAAAGCTAAGAGAGAGAAATCTGTCTGATTTTGAAATGCTGAAAGATCAGCTAAAGAAGAAATCAGTTGATAACGATATGCTGAGAGAGGAGAATGCAGAGCTAAGAGAAGGAATGGCTGATTTGCAAGAAGATAACAAACCCTCATGTGGTGTTACTTCAACTATAGATAACATAGAAAACTATTAATGCATATTTGATGGAGTTTCAGATGCTTCAGAGGTGGGGATTTGTTGCGGTATGACAATACTTGATACAATATAAGCTTTGTTGTTAGATTGTCTCATCTCATACATATCCCTCCTTTTTTTTTTCTTTTTTTTTCTTTTGGGCCTCATCATATGGTCACTGTTCTGGCAGATGATCCCGATCTCTTGATTCTCTTCGCCGTAGAATCTGCATCAGCGATAGCCCTTGAGCTAGCGTGCTGTTATTCAAAGACTTCATTGCTGCATTCAGGCGACTACAAATCTACAATGTATAGTACATGCTGTAAGTATAGTTGTAGGGTGTAATTTATTTGAGTAAACTTCTTAAGTCAGCATATTATAGGCAGTTACCTTAATGCTCACATTCTTGTTACAAATTCTAGTTTGTAAAAGCTGCAACATGCCAATAGCAGTAATGTATGTTGTTCTTGTAAATGTTTTCGTCCCTTCTTTGTTAGTTGAAACTATATCTTGGAGGATAATTGTTGGTTCATATCAGAGATGAACTAAACCCCCATATCTCGATGGTTAATAAATACGGATAATTGTTGGTTCATATCCGAAATGTCACGTGCTTCTTAAAAAAAAAAAAGATTACTGAGTTTGCCACGAGATAACCAATATATAGTTTATCTCGGATATGAACTAAATACAGCTCTATCTTGGATGCTTGTTGATCACTAACATATGTCTTGCTGATGCCGAGGGGCAAATACTTAAAATTTTTTTTACTATCGTTCATATAACAAATGTTGAACAATTACTTTAAAGCTGGTATTTCACTTTTTTATAATGTAAAAAAAAAATTACTTTTAAAAAAAGAACATTCTCAATTCGTTTTATAGAACAAATGTTACTATTATAGAACATATACTTGTCTACGTGTTATATGATTCGGATATTTTGTTCTATGCTTTAAATATATTTTTCTAAAAAGGAACGAAGTATAATAAACATAATCATAATATCAAAGAACAAAAAAAGTGTACTACACTACAGAATAAGTATCTATTATAGAACATGTACTTCCTTTGATTTTTAATATTCTGTGCAATGTTCTCATTTGGGCGATTTTTAATGTTTTGTGCATTATGTTTTATTACATTTTGGGATACATATTGGGTGATAGCGATTTATTGGTAAAAAATAAAAATAAATAAATTTAAAATCGATCCTATGTGGATGGTATGTAGGGAAATAAGTTTTAAACCAAAGTAAAATGAGAATTTTGGAAACTTTTAACAATATTGTGGTAAATAATTCACATTCCCTCACTTATCCCACTTTTTCATACTTTTCCCCCCTTTACTCACACTTTCCTATTTTTTGACCCTACTTGCATTATAATACATTATTTTCAATTTCTCCCCCAAATAGTAAATGTATAGAACATTAAAAATCGGAGGGAGTACTTGTTATATGGTTCAGATATTTTGTTCTATGCTTCAGTATTGTTCTATACACCAACAAAGTACAGTGAACATGATCATAAAATCAAAGAACAAATTAAAAAGAAAACGTACGTAAACCAATGAACAACGAACCTTAATACCACCACAAAATAAGCATCCTCCCGTTGAACACAAATAAAATTGTAGAACAAAAACTCAATCATAGAACACATCAATGCATAGAACATAATCATTTACAAATATAAATTACTCCTTACGAAATAACATGAAAGTTATTTGTGTACTACTATAAAAAATTCGGTCGATTCCATTGTCAACAATCTTTTCTCTCTCAATTTCAATCTTAGTTTTCTGGTTTGAGTTAAGAAAATACATAAAAATGACAAAAATAAAAGTAATGTACATGTGTAATTAGAAAAGAAAAAAATTTGGTAAAAAAATTTAAATTTTAAAAAGTGTGCCATAAAAATATAGTTAATGTTGAATTTTGATCCTGCAAAACAAAACAAATTAAATGTGATGTTAAGAGTGTTTTGTCAATGCAATTATTTAAGTATTAAATTACTTATAAGACATTTATTATACATTTATACCCTTTGGTTAAACCTGGCAAATCGATCGATATCGTTCGGTCAATAAAATTAGGATTTGGACATTTTCAGGTCGGTTGTTTCTCAATAGCGAGTCGAATTTCTTTGTTCATGACTCAGCGTTTTCAGTAACAGGTCAGTTCGTCGGTCAAAATTTTTGAGAAAACCTTTATTTCCTTCGATGTTTCGCTAAAAATGGACTAATTATTAAGACCTTGCTTTGCTTCTTGGCGCGCCCAGCGCTCAATCAAGCGTGCCCAACGCCTATTGCTTTGAACCATTTCTCTGACCATAATTCACTTCTTACACCACTTAAACCATCTCTACACATAAACCCTAAAGTGACGAGGGATGGGTCCTACAAAAGTTTCGGCCCCAAATACAAAACGTAGTGCCTCCGACCATGGGCTTTGTCGTTTCGTTGGTTTGTCGTTCACAGACTTAAAAGTCCCCCGTATGGACTCATTTGGTTCCCAAATCTTCCTTGGGTTCATCATTTTGTCATATGAACCTGTGGTAAAAGTTTCAGCAATTTTTCTCAAAATTGTCCAAAAGCGTCATTTCAGTGATGTATAATCCACGTCTTTCGGCCAAAAAACGATGTCTTGGTGACCCGACTCGGTTTTAACCATAATTTCTGCCACACTTTCACGGTGATGAGGGATGGGTTCTACGAAAGCTTCTGCCCCAAATATAAAGCGTAGTGCTTCCGGCCTGTCATGGGTTTTGACGTTTCGTCGGCTTGTCGTTCGCAGACTCAAAAGTCCCCCATATGGACTCATTTGGATTCCAATTCTTCCTTGGTTTCATCATATTATKATAWGAACRCGTGGTAAAAATTTCGGCAATTTTTCTGAAAWTTTTCAGMAAARCTCATTTTAATGATGTATAATTAACGMTTTTCAGCCAAAAACAGATGTCTCAGTGATCAGCCTTCATTTTGCCTTGAATGTCTGCCACACCTTCATGGCAACGACGGATGGGTCCTACAAAAGTTTCAACCCACCAAAAAAAGTGTAGTGCCTTCTACCATGGTTTTTATCGTTTCGTCGGCTTGTCGTTAGCGGATTCAAAAGTCCCCGTATGGACTCATTTGGGCCCCCAGTCTTCCATGGGTTCATCATATTATCATATGAACCAATAATAAAAATTTTGGTAATTTTTTGGAAAATTTCCGGAAATCTTATTTCAGTGTTGTATAATCCACGTTTTTCAGCAAAAAAAAGATATCTCGGTGACCTGGCTAGGTTTTGCCCCAAATTCTTGCCACACCTTCACGATGACGAGAGATGGGTCTTACGTAAGTTTCGGTCCTAAATAAAAAGCGTACTGCCTCTTACCATGGGTTTAGACGTTCGCGGACACAAAAGTCCCCCGTATAGAGTCATATGGGCCCCAAACATCCCTTGGGTTCATCATTTTACTAGTATTTTTTGCACGCGATGCGTGCATGCATGTAGAAGAAACAAATAATTATAAATTTTGTATGTTTTTCCTTATACCAATAGTTCAATGGTTTTTTTAAGTTGTTCATTGATTGTTTATATTAAAATTGGTTMATGATAATCAATATGTTTCGCACAAAATTTAAATAATAATACGTTAACATAATTAAAAATAATAATATATAAATAGAAATCAATATCGTAAAATAAAGATTTTACGAAAAAAATAAACGATAACAAAGATTGATCAAATTGATGATGAAAATCTTTAGTACGGAGTACACAATATTATAAAAGTGAAATTTCTCAATCAAATTAAAAAGACTACAAAATTTGAAACATAAAAGGTGGATCTAAGAATAAGGTAAACACCCATTGATGATCATGAAAGTTTTTCTAACAATGAATATGAAGTCTTTTTAATGTTTTGAACCTAAAATTAGGAGAAGAATGAGAAGAAGAGAGATTGATTTAATAGTTGAGTATGAAATGAGAATTTTGGTATTTATACCCTCATTAAGTAAAATATAGTTGTGGAAAAATATGCATAAATAGATGTATGACAATCAATTGATTTACAATGAGAAAATTGATAAATTTAGATATCGATTAATTCAATGTATTCAAGGAATATATGAATTGATTAGGAAATTGATTGTTTGAATCAATCAAGAAGTTAAACTAAAAAATAAAGATTGATCAATATAGTTTGACCATATATATTGATTAATCAATTAAAGCTTAATTGATAAAAATAGTTATTAAATGTCAAACTATATTTTTTATTGAATAAACTTAATGTTTGTTGGTTAATAATCGATACCTGAAAGATAAATGAAATTCCAGGTGGAAATATTGCATGTAACTCAAATCATTGTATTTTCGATTGACATAAACGACAATGATAATCGTTAATTAACGTTGATTTTTTACTCCTCGGGGTTTTTTTACTTGTACCATTCCATTTGCATATTTTTCAACACAACTCTTACTACTAAAACGTAAATTTATTGTTTAGAAAATTATAAAATTGATAAAAAACTATATATTAACGAATCTACAAACATCTCACCTTGACTATATATATTACTACATTATAATTTTCAAAAAATTGGTCAAAGTTACACTTTACTCCCAAAAAGGAAATTGTGCAAGTAACTAATTGTAATTTATAAAAATTAATGCAAATAAGTTTGATTAATTGATTGATAAATTAATGGTTGAATTTCTTTTGTTAAAACTATTTAAATTTTATTCAAATTTACATGCATTAATGACTTAAAGTTTTCATTTTAGGATATTGATTGAATTAAATTTTAAAATCTAATTCATTAAGGGTAATATTGTAACTTCATAGGGGGGACACCATAGCTCCCCCTTGGCTTATATAATAGAGATCATACGAACCTATGGTTAAAATTTCGGCAATTTTTCTGAAAATTTTTCGGAAACCTCATTTTAGTGATGTATAATCCACGTTTTTCGGCTAAAAAACGATGTCTCTGACCCGACTCTGTTTTGCCCAAAATTTCTGCCACACTTTCACAGTGACTAGGGATGGGTCATACGAAAGTTTCGGCCCAAAATACAAAGCGTAGTGCCTCCGACTATGGCTTTTGACGTTTCGTCGGTTTGTCGTTCGCGGACTCAAAAGTCCCATGTATGGATTCATTTGGGCCCAAAATCCCCCTTGGTTTCATCATATTATCATAAGAACCTATAGGAAAAATTTTGGCAATTTTTCTGAAAATTGTCCAGAAACCTCATTTCAGAGATGTATAATCCACGTTTTTCGGCCAAAAAATGATGTCTCGATGACTCGGCTTGGTTTTGCCCATAATTTCTGCAACACCTTCACAGTGACGAGGGATGGGTTGTACGAAAGTATCGGCCCCAAAAACAAAGCGTAGTGCCTCCTACCGTGGGTTTGGACGTTTCGTCTTTTTGTCTTTTGTGGACTCAAAAGTCCCCCGTATGGACTCATTTAGGCCCCAAATCCTCCTTGGCTTCATCATATTATAATATGAATCTATGGTAAAGGTTTTGGCATTTTTTTTAAAAAAATTGTCGGAAAACCTCATTTCAGTGATTTATAATCCACGTTTTCCGATCAAAAAAAGATGTCTCGATGACCCGGCTCGATTTTGCGCAAAATTCCTATCACACCTTCACGGTGACGAAAGTTAGGTCCTACGAAAGTTTTGTCCCCAAACACAAAGCGTACTGTCTCCTACAATGAGTTGACGTTTCGGCTTGTCGTTCGTTTACTCAAAAGTCCCCTGTGACTTGGACGACAAGATGGAAGACACGGTATGTGATTTTTCCGAGCTCTTTATGAGGCCTACCACACTCGAAGATAGATTTTTTTAGGGAAATTGCCATTGAGGTGTGTGTTTGATCACATGAAAAAAGATGGCCAAGCTACATGATATATCTTTCGTAATCTTAGGATTAAGATTTATTATTAGATAGATTATTTACAGCTTTTATCTTAGAATATTAGATTTATTTAGGATATTGGATTTTGTTGGTTCAAGAGCTATTATAAATACCTTAAGCCTTTAAAGTCGAAATCAACTCAGTTAATTAATAAAATTCAATTTGTTTGTTTTATTTAAATACTCGTTATTTTTGAACTGGTGGCTTTGTTTCCTTTAAGCCCTATCCTTAATTGCTTTGATAATTTGTGGGTTGGTTCTGTCTTGTAAACAAGTCGTCAAACATCAATTTACCTCCTTAGTTTATGTTTTAGTTCTACAACTAGGGCTTTGCAGAAATTTCCGATTCTGATTTTCCGATACGATATACGTTTTTTTTTCGAAAATACGAACTTCCGATCCGTTTTTTTTAAATTCGGAAAACCGGATCGGATATCCGGTTTTAAAATTCGGAAACCGTATCGGAACCGGAATGCCGAATTTGAAAACCGGATATCCGAATTTCCGAATTATATGTAAAATTGGGCTTTTAAATTCGGAAATCGAAACGAATATTCGGTTTTTAAATTCGAAAAATTGGATATTGAGCCAAAATTATTAGATTTTAATTAAAAATTGACATTAAAGTCACGCAATATTAAGCTCCAAACCAGATTCGGATATCCGCTTTTCCGATCCGATTTTTCCGGATATCCGGAAATTCGAAAATCTGGATTATTCGGATCGGAATCGGAATAAAAAAATAAGTTTCCGAAAATTCGGATATCCGAAAATTCGATCGGAATTTTTCCGGTATCCGGTTTTGAACACCCCTATCTACAACAACGTTTGTGCCCGAACACCAACAAAACCTTTTCTGTTTCATGCATAACCCTGCTTGGACTCATTTAGCCCCCAAATCTTCTTTGGATTCATCATATTATCATATGAACCTATGGTAAAAATTTTGGCATTTTTTTTGAAAATTAACCGGAAACCTCATTTCAGTGAAGTATAACGCAAGTTTTTCTGCAAAAAAAAAAATGTCCAGTTGACCCGGCTTTCCCCAAAATTTCTGCCACTCCTTCTCGTCGACGAGGGATGGGTCCTTCGAAAGTTTCGGGCCAAAATACAAAGTGTGGTGCCTCCTACCATGGGTTTTGACATTTCATCGGCTTGTCGTTCCCGAATTCAAAAGTCCCCTATATGGACTCATTTGGGCCGCAAATCCTCCTCGGTTTAATCATATTATCATATGAGCCTATGGTTAAAGTTACCGCAATTTTTAAGAAAATTGTCTGAAAACGTCATTTAAGTGATTTAAAATCCACACTTTTCGGCCAAAAAACGATGTCTTGGTGACCTGACTCGGTTTTAATTAGAATTTCTTCCACACCTTCACAGTGACGAGGGATGGGTGCTTTAAATGTTTCGACTTCAAACACTAAGTGTAGTGTCTCCTACCATGGGTATTGTCGTTTCATCAACTTGTTGTTCGCGGACTCAAATGTACATCGTATGGATTCATTTGAGCCCCAAATCTTCCTTGGGTTCTTCATATTATATATATATGAACCTATGGTAAAAATTTCGACAATTTTTTTGAAAATTGTATGAAATCTCATTTTAGTGATGAATAATCCACGTTTTTCGGCCAAAAAACGATGTATCGGTGACCAGGCTAGATTTTGCCTTAAATTTCTGCCCCACCATCACGTTAACGACGGATGGGTACTACAAAAGTTTCGGCCCCAAATAAAAAGTTTAGTGCCTCCTACCCCGGGTTTTGACATTTCGTCGGCTTGTATGTCATTCACGAACTCAAACGTCGCTCGTTTGGACTCAATTTAGCCCTTATCTTCCTTGTATTCATCATATTATCATAAGAACCTATGGTAAAAATTTTTGGTATTTTTCTGAAAATTGTCWGGAAACCTCATTTTAGTGACGTATAATCCACGTTTTTTCGACCAAAAAATGATGTCTCGGAGACCTGGCTCGGTTTTTCCACAATTTCTACCACACCTACACGGTGATGAGGCATTACTATTACAAAGGTTTCGGCCCAAAATACAATGCGTAGTGCCACCTACAATGGGTTTTGACGTTTCGTCGGCTTGTCGTTCGCGGACTCAAAACTCCCACGTATGGACTCACTTGGGCCCAAATGCCTCCTTGGGTTCATCATATTATCATATGAACCTATCATAAAAATTTTGGCAATTTTTCTGAAAATTGTTCAAAAACTTCATTTTAATATTGTGTAATCCACGTTTTTCGGCCAAAAAACGATGTCTTGGTGACCCAGTTAAGTATTGCCCTGAATTTCTGCCACACCTTCACAACGACGAGGGATGGGTTCTACGAAAGTTTCGGCCCCAAATACAAAGCGCAATGCTTGTCACCATGGGTTATGACGTTTCATTGGCTTCTCATTCGCGGATTTAAAGTTCCCCCGTATGGACTCATTTTGTTTTCAAATTCTCCTTAGATCATCGTATTATAATATGAACCAGTGGTTTCAGAAATTTTTCTGAAATTTGATCGAAAACCTCATTTTACTCATGTTTAATCCACATTTTTCGGTAAAAAACGAGGACTCGGTGACCCGGATTGGTTTTCCCTTGAATTTTTGCTACACCTTCACGGTGACAAGGGATGGGTCCTACGAAAGTTTCGGCCCCAATTACAAAGCGTAGTGCCTCTTAGCATGGGTTTTGACGTTTCGTTAGTTTGTCGTTCCCGAAATCAAAAGTCCCCCGTATGGACTCACTTGGGCCCCAAATCCTCCTTTGGTTCATCACATTATGATATGAACCTATGGTAAAAATTTCGAATTTTTTTTGAAAATTCTCCGGAAACCTTATTTCAGTGATGTAATACACGTTTTTCCAGCCGAAAAACGATTTTCTTGATGATTCGGCTCGGTTATTATCAAAATTAATTCCGCACCTTTACGGTGACGAGGGATGGATCCTACGAAAGTTTCAGCCCCAAATACAAAGCGTAGTGCCTATTACCATGGGTTTTGACGTTTCATTGGTTTTTCCTTTGCGGATTTAAAAGTCTCCCGTATGGACTCACTTGGGCCACAAATTCTCCTTGGGTTCATCATATTATCATATATTCTTATGGTAAAAATTTCGATATTCTTATTGAAAATTGTACGGAAACCACATTCCAGTGATATAATTCACGTTTTTCGGCCAAACAATGATGTCTCGGTGATCCGACTCGCTTTTGACAATATTTTCTGCCACACCTTCACGGTGACAAGCGATGGGTCCTATGAAAGTTACGGCGCAAAACACAAAGGGTAGTGCCTCTTACCATCGGTTTTGACAATTTGTGGGCATGTCGTTCACGGACTCAAAAATCCCACGTATGGACTCATTTAGGCCCCAAATCTTCCGTGGGTTCATCGTATTATCTTATAAACCTATGGAAATTTTTTTGGCAATTTGTCTGCAAATTMTCCGAAAACCTCATTTCATTGATGTWTAATCCACGTTTTTAGCCCAAAAAAAGATGTCTCGGTGACCCCTCTCGATTTTGCCCTGACTTTCTGCGACACCTTCATGATGACGAGGGATGGGTCCCACGAAAGTTTCGGCAACAAATAAAAAGCATTGTGCGTCTTACTATGGGTTTTTTGACGTTTCGTCTGTTGTTCGCGGACACAAAAGTCCACCGTATGGACTCATTTGGGCCCCAAATCTTCCTTAGGTTCATCATATTATCAATTGAACCTATGGTAAAAATTGCGGCAATTTTACTGAAAATCGTTCGGAAACCTAATTTCAATGATGTTACCTCGTTTTTCGACAAAAACGATTTCTTAGTGACCCTATTCGATTCTTCAATTCTAGAATTTCTGCCACACTTTCACGGTCATGAGAAATGACTATTCCAATAGTTTCTGACCCTAATACTAGCATACTGCATCCTATGAGTGTTTCGACGTTTTATTGTTTATTCCTATAACGGACACAATTGTCCTCTTTATGTACTCAATTGGGCCCAAATATTCCTTGGACTCATTACATGGTCATATGAACCTATGGTAAACTTTTTGGAAATTGTTTGAAAATTGTCCGGAGACCTCATGTCAGACTTTCAGTGATGTAATCCACGCTTTTCAGCTAAAAAACCATGTCATAGTGACCTGACTTGATTTTGTTCAGAATTTTTGCCACACCTTCAAGGTCATGAGATATGACTATTCCAACAGTTTCGGACCCGCCCAAATACTACGCGTACTACCTCCTACGAGTGTTTCAACGTTTTGTTTATTTTCCTTTAACGGACTCAAAATTCTCCCATTTAGACTCATTTGGGCCTCAAATCTTCCTTGCATCCATTATATTATCATATGAACCTATGGTAAAACTTTTGGGAATTTTATCATATGAACCTATGGTAAAACTTTTGGGAATTTTACCGAATATTGTCTGGATACCTCATTTCAATGATGTATAATCCACCCTTTTCGGACCCGGCTCGATTTTGTCTTAAATTTCAGCCACTCCTTCAAGATTATTAGAAATAATTATTCCAACAGTTTCAGACCGAAATACTAAGCGTATTGCCTCGTATGAGTGTTTCGATGTTTTGCCGTTTTTTTAACGGACTCAAAAGTCCCCCGTATGGACTCGTTTGCGCCTCAAATCTTCCTTAAAGCTATCATACTATCTGATGAACCTTTAGTAAAAATTTTGGCAATTTTGCCGAAAATTGTTTGGAGACCTCATTACAATAATGTATAATTCACGTTTTTTGACCAAAAAATGACATCTCTAGGTGACCCGGCTCGATTTTTTTCTAGAATTTTGCTACACCTTCACGGTCATGAAATTATTATTTTAACCGTTTCTGACCCAAATACTAATCACACTGCGTCCTACGAATGTTACGACGTCTTTTTCGTTTTTCATTTAACATACTCAAAAGTCCCATGTATGGACTCATTTGGGCCTCAAATCTTGCTTGGATCAATGGTATGATCATTAGAATCTTTGGTAAAAATTTTGGTAGTATTTTCGAAAATTATCCGGGGACCTCATTTCAATAATGTGTAATCCACAATTTTTGGCCAAAAAATCATGTTTCGGTGATTCGGTCCGTTGTTGTCCAAAATTTCTGTCACACCTTCACAGTCGTGAGGAGTGATAATTTTTAACAGTTTAGGACCCAAATACTAAGCGTACTGCCTCTTACGAGTCTTTCGACGTTTTTCGTTTTTTCGTTTAACGAACTCAAAAGTCCCCCGTCTTGAGTCATTTGGGCCTCAAATATTTCTTGGACCCACCGTATTGTTATATGAACCTATGGTAAAAATTTCGACAATTTTTCCAAAAAATTGTCTTGAAACAACTTTTGAGTGATGTACAATCTACGTTTTTGGCCAAAAAATGACTTCTCAGTGACCCGACTCGATTTTGTCCAAAATTTCTGCCACACCATCACGGTCCTGAGAAATGAATATTCCAAAAGTTTCGGACCCAAATACTAAGCTTAATGCCTCCTATGAGTGTTTTGATGTTTTGTCGTTTTTCCTTTAACTGACTCAAAAGTCTCCCGTATGGAGTCATTCGAGCCCCAAATTTTCCTTGGACCCATTATTTGGTCATAAGAACCTATAGTAAAAATTTAAGGAATTTTCCCGAAAATTGTTCGGATACCTAATTTCAGTGATGTATCTAATCATCGTTTTTCGGCCAAAAATGACATCTCGGTGACAAGGCTCGATTTTGTCCAAAATTTTTGTCACACCTTCAAGGTCATTCCGAATGACTATTCCAACAGTTTCGGACCAAAATACTAAACGTACTTCCTTCTATGAGTGTTTTGACATTTTGTCATTTTTCCTTTAACAGACACAAAAGTCCCCCGTATGGACTCATTTTAGCCTCAATTTTTCCTTGAACCCATCATATTAACATATGATACTATGTACAATGGTCGGCAATTTTTTCTAAAATTTTCCGGAGACCTCATTGCAGTGATGTATATTCTAAGTTTTTCGGCCAAAAAATGGCATCTCGGTGACCTGGATCGATTTTGTCCAGAATTTCTGCCACACCTTAAATGTCATGAGGAATGACTATTCTAATAGTTTCAGACCCAAATACTAAGCCTACTGCCACCTACGAGTGTTTCGACGTTTTGGTTTTTTTTCTTTCACAGACTCAAAAGTCCCCCGTATGGATTCATTTGGGCTCCAAATCTTCCTAGGACTCATTATATGGTCATATGAACCTAAGGTAAAATTTCCGCAATTTTTCCGAGAATTGTTCGGAGACCTCATTTTAGTGATGTATAATCCACGGTTTTCGGCAAAAACCATGACTTGGTGACCCGACTCGATTTTTTTCCACAATTTCTGCCACACCTTCAAGGTTATGAGGGATGACTATTCTAACAATTTCGGACTCAAATACTAAGCGTACTGCCTCTTGCGAGTGTTTCGACATTTTGTCGTTTTTCCTTTAACGAACTCAAAAGTCCCCCGTATGGACTCATCTAGGTCTCAAATCTTCCTTGGACCCATCATATAATCAAATGAACTTATGGTAAAAATTTCGGAAATTTTTGCGTAAATTGTCTGGAAACCACATTTCAATSATGTATAATCCACGTTTTTCGGCCAAAAAATAACCTTTCGGTGATCCGACTCGATTTTGTCTTGAATTTCTGCCACACCTTCACGGTCATGAGAAATGACTATTCCAACAGTTTCAGACCCAAATACTAACCGTACTGCCTCTTACGAGTGTTTCGACGTTTTGTTGTTTTTCTTTTAACGAATTCAAAAGTCACCKGTATGGTTTCTTTTGTACCCCAAATCTTCTTTTGGACCCATCATATTTTCATATGAATCTATGGTATAAATTTCGGCAATTTTTCCYAACATTATCTAGAAACCTCATTTCAGTGATGTATAATGGACTTTTTTCGGCCAAAAAAAGACATCTCGATGACCTGACTCTATTTTGTCCAGAATTTCTGCCACACCTTTACGGTCATGAGAAATTATTATTTCAACAGTTTCGGACCCAGATACTAAGCATATTGCCTCTTACGAGTGTTTTGACGTTTTGTCATTTTTTCTTTAAAGACAGTCCCCCGTATGGACTCATTTGGGCCTCAAATTTTCTTTGAACCCTTCATATTATCTTATAAACCTATGGTAAAAATTTCGGTGATTTTTCCGAAATTTTCCGGCGACCTCATTTCAGTGATGTATACATCGCGAAAATGAGGTGTGTGGAAATTTTTGGAAAAGTTACCAAAATTTTTACCATAGGTTCTTAAGATAATATGATGAACTCGAGGAAAATTTGGGTCGCAAATGAGTCTATGCGGGGGAATTTTGAGTCCTTAAAACAACGACCTGACTAAACGTGAAAATTCATGGTAGGAGGTACTACACTTATTATTTGGGGTTGAAGCTTTCTTAGGACCCATTTCTCATTACCCTCAAGGTGTGGTAGAAATTCTGAGCAAAAACTGAACCAGGTCATTGTGTGAGAAGTCATTTTTTGGCCGTAAAACGTGAATTATACATCACGAAATTGAGGTCTCCGGAATTTTTTTTTGAAAAATTGCAGAAAATTTTACCATGGATTAACGTGATCATTTTATGAAACCAAGTCAAATTTGGGGCCTAAAAGAGTCCATATGTTGGGCTTTCGGGTCTGCGAAAGAAAGAGCGACAAAATGTCGAAACACTCGTAGGAGGCAGTACGCTCGATAGTTGGGGCTGAAACTGTTGAAATAGTCATCCCTCATAACCTCAAGGTGTGGGAGAAATTTATTGAAAAACCAACTGGGCTCACCGAGACGTCTTTTTTTGCTGAAAAACGTGGATTATACATCACGAAAATGAAGTCTTCGCCAAATTTTTGAAAAAATTTTCAAAATGTTTTTCATAGGTTCATATGATAATATAATGAGCCCAAGGATAATTTGGTGCCCAAATGAGTCCATACGGGGGATTTTTGAGTCAYCGAWACGACAAATKGATGAAACGTGAAAACCCAGYGTAGGAGACATTACACTTGGTATTTGGGGCRGAAACTTTCTTAGGACCAAATGAGACCATGTGCTAGGATGAGATGTATAACCAAGGTTTTGAGCCAAATGTTATCATATATAATGCAATTGTTKATGAGTTTTGTTTTTTGGTAAGGTTGAATGATGTGGCTAAGAAGATCGTGACTAAGATTAAGTTGGTCCATATAACTTTAAGTACTAACAACATACTAACAGGGCTTGATTTAGGTGGTGCAATCTATATGATCTGCAATTTAGAAAGGTTTAATACAATAAATAAATTTAATACGGGTTATTAACCAACAAGAGGTAGTTAATGAGGGCGGGTTATTGACAAATTTCCCTTTAGTATAAAATAATAGATAGATTGTTGGCATTACAAAGATATAATGATATATCATGGGATTATATCGTAATTATTTGTATAATATTTGGTATAATTCGAACATATTATTTTAATTACATAAATGTAATGAGTAGATTTGATTATTATCAATGGAACCCGCAAAAATTGACTGGGATAATATCGAGTCAATTTTTATAGTTGACCAATTATTGAAGATGTCAACGCTCCTCGATGCGTTGATTTCTTATCCCTCGATGTTTCTTCCTTTGACGACGACGTTTCTTGATTCATTCGTTGGTTATTTTTGACCATGCGTTTTTGGTATAATCTACGAGACCACAAAAACTTATAGAATACATCTATCTCTTTCTCCCTTTCTATTGAATAAAACTGTAAATAACCTTTTCTTTCTTTTCTATTCAATTAGATTTCAATATCATTATTACCAACTTTTTCTTTATTTTCCTTGTGTAAATAGCGATTTGCGACGGCGATTCAATTACAATTCTAACATTTGTTGTTTCTTGTCTTCACTAGCAAGATCTATGTGTATTATTCTTCTTTCTTGTATTTAATTTTCATTCACCTTTATTTTTCTAATTAATGACTTGATAATTGCTTGCTATCTCGCCTAAAAAGATAATCACGGACAAACAGTTTAGGCGACCTTAATATTGACCTAATTCAAAACGACAACAATTAATTAGTCTTTATATGCATTAACCAAACTCGCCTAGTTCAAACTTTGTGCTTCTAAGGATTAATAAGAAAACATSTCTGTTGTTCAATATTATAATGGTGAAGTTGCAATTGAGGTCGAGTAGAGGCCGCAAGACGCGGGGGGCGTTGTGTAATATATCGCKCTTACTCTCGTTCCCGAATCCATTACCTWTGGTGCACGACWAGACAATGAAGTCATTCACCTTTCGCAACTCCCGAAAAGATTGTGGTGGCATCTTCCTCTATTTTATTTCGAGTATCTACAATATTCTACGCCAAGCATACTCACACTATGCTATTTACTTTCTCCGTTTTTTATTAGATGACCCAGTTTCTAATTTAAGAAATTTGGAAATAGTTGTCCCACTTTGATTTTTTTTCCCTTTTAAGACATGAGAACCACAATAAATTACTCCCTCCATTTCTTTTTACTTGCACCATTTCCTTTTTGGGAGTCAAAGTTAGTAAACTTTGACCAATTTTTTTGGCAAATTTATAATGTATAATATAGTCAAGTGAGATGTTGTTAGATTCGTCTTAATGTATAGTTTATTAATATCAAATTTTTATAATTTTCTAAACAATACAATTTAAGTTATTAGTAGTCAAAATTGTGTCTTGAAGACTGTGCAAAATAAAATGGTGCAAGTAAAAAAAAATGGAGGGAGTATCATATAATCCCACTTACTTTCTCCTTTTTTTGGGGTCCACAATCTCTTTTTCTCTATCTCTCTCATCTATGGGTCCCACATACTTTATTAAATTACCAATTTACTCACCTAATCACTTACACCAATATTTTGCCTCAAAAACCACAAAACCCAAAGTGGGTCATTTAAAAAAAACAGAGGAAGTACAAGTATTCAATAACTTGTCTCCCCACATTCGTAGGCGTCGAGGGCATCACCTTGTAACCCCAAAACTCTAGGGCCTACGTACATGAAGGAAGCAAGGTTATCGTCTAGTTTTAATCTCTCTTATGATAACATTAGTTTGATGCATAGAGCTTCTCGTAATTCTGTATTTAGAGGACTTATCTTCTGTTTCTGTTACTTGATTGTTTGTGAACTGAGAAGGCCAAATTAAAACAAATGCCATTAATGCATCCGATCAGCACCTAGAAGGATAGAAATATTCTTAATCATGCCATAGCTAGAAATTCTAATCAACCTTGTTGCATTGATAACTAGGTAGATTCTTTGATAATTTTTCCAAATATTAATAATTCTTGAATTCAAGATTTTCTTTAATTTAAAAAAACATATAATCCATGATAGTATGACACAACCATATATAGTAAACTTTCAAAACCAACAACATTAATACGACAAAGAAATATAAAAATGTGTCATATTGAATGTTATAATTTATACACACCACCCATGATTGTTAAACTGATTGTACTGCATTAAGTATAGCATAATCCAGACCAGTTTAGATTCTGTTGTAAATTATCAATGTTAGTAGGCACGCAAACATCTCCTCTCCAGTCGGAATCGTTTTCGAGTTGAGAGACAGTCCGAGCAACATGTACGGTATCTACCTACAGTTTAAAAGATTGAAAAATCTGCGACACATAAATAGCTCCGACCTTTTTTTCATTAACAATATCATTTTGCAGAGCGATCACTTCACTTTTTAAACGGATAACTTTTCTCGAATGCTTAATAAACTCATTTTAATTGCACAATCCATTATGAATATTCCCTCAAGTATTTCATATATATTGATAAACCAATTCCAATTTAAATTATAATAAAATAAACTTACATAGTTTTATAATATTAAATTCTTTTATAAAAATGACTATCAGAGTATAAATTATATATAAAGTATTTATAGAACACAAGCAATGCTCCTTATATCATCTAGTGTAGCACTAATTATAAATAATTTGTATTGAAATTTAATAAAAAAGATACAAATTAGTTTAGTTTGTCATATTGAATGATCGAGAAAACTTGTAAAATCTAGTTTTTTTTATATATATTTGCATTTTTTTTGAGATAATAAACTATGAACTTATTTATATGTAAAAATCTATGATATATAAATATTTTTGTATTTTATAATATACCTCTCATTTGCGGCTCAAGAAACATGGAGCTAGTTTGAAATTTGATTGATGATATTTGAGTGAGATATATCTTTCTATACCACACAAGAACGAGTCATAACAATCAATGGATAACAAAAATCTTATAAAAAAACATATATCAAATAGAACAATTAAGTACTAACATGAACAAATAATTTCAAAAAAATTCAGTACTATGAAAACACCCAATCTTGATGCAAAACCCTGATCTTTGGTAACGGTTGACAACGATATAATTTTTCAGTATGCATATATAAGGATGAATCTTGTCGAATTTTTAAGCTTACATGTCAAAAATGGAGGAATAATGTGTTTGGATATTATAATCTCGACGACCCGGCTCGAATTCGTTTGAAAATGACTATTTTCAACAGTTTTGTACCCAAATACTAAGCATACTGCCTCCTACGAGTGTTTCGATGTTTTCTCGTTTTTTTATTTAACGGACTCAAAAGTTCGCCGTATGGACTCATTTGGCCCCCAAATATTCCTTGGGCCCATCATATTATCATATGAACCCATGGTAAAAATTTCAGCAATTTTTCCGAAAATTGTCTGGAGACCTCATTTCAGTGATGTATAATCAACGTTTTTCGTCCAAAAAATGACATCTCGGCAACCCGTTTCTAATTTGTTCGGAATTTCTGTCARACCTTCATTGTCATGAGAAATGATTATTACAACGGTTTTGTACCCAAATACTAAGCATACTGCCGCTTACGAGTGTTTCGACGTGTTCTCGTTTTTTCTTTAACGGGCTTAAAAGTCCCCCGTATGGACTCATTTGACCCCCAAAATATTCCGTGGGCCCATCATATTATCTTATTAACCTATGGTAAAAATTTCGGAAATTTTTCTGAAAATTGTCCGGAGACCTCATTTCAGTGATGTATAATGAACGTTTTTCGGTCAGAAAATGACATCTCGGCGACCTGACTCAAATTTGTCTGGAATTTCTATCACAGCTTCACGGTGATGAGAAATGACTATTTCAACAGTTTTGTACTAAAATACTAAGCATACTGCCTCCTACGAGTGTTTCGACGTTTTCTCGTTTTTTCTTTAACGGATACAAAAGTCACCCGTATGGACTCATTTGGCACCCAAATCTTCCTTGGACCCATCATATTATCATATGAACCCATAGTATAAATTTCGGCGATTTTTCCAAAAATTGTCCGGAGACTGTATTTTAGTGATGAGCTTATATGTCAAATTCAAAACAAAATGGGTGACTAAGGCATTTGCAGTATGATGTAGTGTATAGATATATGGTTTTTCCCCTCATTCTCTTGCTATATTGAATGGTTTTTGGCCTTTTTAAGGCCGTCTTTGCTACTAATTTGTTTGTTCAGTGTTTAAGTGAGTT